>JAOTOM010005177.1:1307500-1560000 GCA_034440615.1 Ashinkailepas kermadecensis
CGGTCGGATCGCGACCGTAAATCTCGGCCGGGCAGTGATGGCGGCCGCGGCGAGACCGCTTACCTGAAGGGATGCCGACGTGCCCATCAAAACTGGCCGCAACACACTCGTCAGCCGCGGACATTCCGCGGCCCGTATCATAAATACAGCGATACATTATTCGTGAAATGGGGTGGAACATACCACTTTCTGAACACTCAATCGACATCCTACTCCAAGAAGTATCAACATCCTGCTTTTTGATGCATGCTTATGAAGTCTTGGTGTCTCCCTAATTCATTGAAAAGCATCATGATCATGCTTCCGATAAGGGATCGTGATACACGAACATTTCGCAACGCAATCTCAGGTAAAGGGATTACCCATAATGTGATATAGCATACAGTACCAGTTTATAGCATATATATATTTATCGCTGTCCCAAATATAGCTCTTCCAAAATTATCAATTTAAAACAAATGATGAAGGTACAGTCATAAGTAGGCCACTGGCTCAAATTATGTCTGTCTGCCCGAACGACATAAAAAAACATTTGAAATGACATTAATTCCGTGGCAAATTTCGACATCCTACTGTGCTCGTTTCGACATCTCACGCCTAACGAAAAACCATGATTTTAACACTGCATAAATATCGCCCCACGCGCTCTGACACGCGGGGCTGGCGGTTCATCGGTGGTGTGTGACGTCACAGAACTGGCTGACCAGCCGGAGCGCAGTGGATAGTTTTGTATTTTGGAGTATGGTGATGTGAACTGTATTTAGTAAGAGTGTGAGCGTATTTTTTTGTGTGAATCGGAACCAAATAAACCGCTGGTTGCGTGTATACAGTATGTGATTTCGTTGCAGTTGGTTGTCCTCACAAGCTACGGAATCGAAAAATACTACTACAGGCGATGCTGAGCAAGGTTGAAGATAGTAGCTTTAAGAGTATTGGACAGGCTGACACATACCGAGGTGTAGTGCCGTTTTATCGGGTTACAGGATACCAGGTCAAAACCTTTATTTATTGGGGGCGTTTTGGGGAACATAGGAGTGATACAAGTGTCTCAAAGGTATAACAAACCCAATGCATGGACAACCATAGAAATCATGGATAGCCATGAACAAGATCTTGACATCATGGCATCTTACCTCGGAGGGCAGAAGGAGAGGCTCCCATACTGACAGGGAATCACTTCGTCTCTCAAGAACCATGTCTAAAAGACAATTGCTTGCTCTTCATTTCTTGTTCTTCGAAACAGAACAACTTTATACGAGTTAATACCCTCCATATTTAAGTTACTTCCTTTAGCATTCAAAAAGGCACATAGATAACCCGAACAAATGGTACCCCGATAGCTCAGTTGGATAGAGCGCTGGCCTCCATTGGTCTCCTCTGTCCTGGCAAGACATGGTTCGGATCGCTTCATTTGGCTAGAGCGTCGGCCTGCACCGGTCTCCCCTTGTCCTGGCAAGACAGGGTTCGAGTCGCTCCACGCACACGCATAGTTCCCGGCTGGCAGGGTCAGCTGGCAACTGGCCCGACAAGGCCGGGGACATGGCACCGGGGCGGCCGTGTGAACTGGCAACACGTTAAAATATCAGTGAAATCTCTGCCGCTTAGCCGGAATTGACAGATTGCAGCGTTAGCAGAAGTTGCTGGAGTTAGCGGAAAATTCTGGACCAATCAAGACTCAAGACCTTCACTTTGTCTCCAATAGGGAACGTTCCAAAACGTTACAATATTAACTCTTTGGCTGTAAAAAAAAACATGGGCTATTGGCTTCTGATCAACTGGAAAACGTCACCTGTTATTTTTCTACCCGCACAGTGACGGCTCAGTTGCTGCACATTGGATTTTCCTCTTATTCGCGTTGTCAAAATACATAATGCCGGATATTATATGTGCAAAAACGTGTACCGAAAATACAGAACGCAATGCGTGAACATCTTAACGGTATGGCAATGTGCTTCTACTATGAACCATCATCTGTAGAAAGAGTGAAAACATGCAAACGTTGCGCCAGCATGACCAAGATCTCGTAAGAAGTCACAAAAATAGCAACATGTTTTTATATAAATACTGTGATGGACATGAAGAGCTTACTGAAGTAAGCTCTTGGGTAAGGAAAAACAGAAGCTTTTTTATTTCCCACCACTACACCCTTAAGCAGTGCGCTCCTCAGGCTAGTTTTCGAGAGCCATAATTTGACATTACTTCCGTATGGTAGTCGATTTCTTAAACGCATAATCACTTTGGAGAGCTATATGTTGCTATCAAACTTCCAACCAAATATAATCAATACACACAGTATTCATCTACTTCCATGGTGGACAGATCCATTCATATGGTCAGATCATGACGGACAGTAATGCAATTGTTTTTCATGGGTGCACATGCACTGGCACACGTACTTTGTGATCATACAAATTTGCCTTGCACGCCGCTAAGGTCAATACTCCTGTTAACTAGTAAGCAATTTCATGGCATTTCATTTAGGCAAGGAATAATGTGCACAGTACACCAAAATGGCATACAAGCCGTGTAATAATAGCTCATTTTACAAGCAAGCAGATTACAATCATTGCAATTTGCAACAACACGTTATGCAGCTATCTTAATGCATGCAGGTCATTCCAGCAAATAATTGCAAAATAAATGGTTCAAACACAACCAGCTGTAGAGGCAGATATTTACATTAGCAGGCTTGCAGGTAAGGATCATGCATGGAGAATGAGAGGTTTTCCATGAGATCTAGTGGAATGGGACATTTTGCACGCTCCCTGGTCCTGTTTTCTATGCACAGAGTATCATGACATTTCCAACGCACATATGAAAAGCAATGCAAGCAAAATCCACAAGGATGGCAATAAATATTATGTGGGGATTCGCATTGGTGGTATAGTCCCTAAACCAACATAGCTGGGCCTCTAGAATGTACACTCGTGAATTTAAGATATATGCGTGCAGTTTATACGTGTATCATATGCATGATTCGCAAATTGAACAACTGTCAAATATTACAATATGAACAAGGTATGACATGATGTTCATCAGGCTAATTTATTGCACACTTTTGCAAAGGCACTTATTTTGCCTTTCTTGATGGCCCATGTTATAACATTTTCCTTTCATGAGGAATAAACATAATGGTACAACAAAACAGATTGCATCTCAGTAGTTTCGGAGCATGGGTAGGAAGATTGGCTCCTACTGTGTAGACTTGCCTGTTGTATTGCTTTTTGAAGATGGTTCTCACATCCATACTAAAATTTCCCGATGTAACCCCTGACCGAATTCCCCCACCCTTCTCCAATTCTGGCACATGAAACACCCCAAACTCGAGCATTTCTTTCGGCACAACGAAACCCTACATACCCCCATTGACGTTCAAGTCAAATTTTTTTTTAATATCAAGAGGCCCACCCACAACACACATTCTTTTACACTGACGGCTCACGTACCAGCAATGGTACGGGCGCCGCCTGGTGCGGTGGGCCTGACACCGGCCAAACCAAATTAGCACTACATCATTTGGTATACACAGCAGAATTAGTCGCCGTAATCACTTTCCTCTAACACATCATCGCACGACACATCACTACCCCTACCACAATTTGCACTGACTCACGATCCTCCGTTGACGCCCTCGCGGCCATACACAACACCACACACTCCACACTCCACGCCATCCGACACCTCTATCATGACAGCCACGCACACCTCCAGCTCACCCTTCTCTGGATCCCCGGACATGGGGGTATTCCGGGCAACGAGCGCGCGTACGGGCTTGCAAGGGCGGCAATTGGCATCCCTCAGGACAATTGTGCCCCAGTGCCACCCGGTAATCTCCTTACTCTTGCCAATGCTATTCCACAAATATATCTAGGCCTGCTGGTCACACGACACCACACACCTACACACTATCAAGCCCACACTCTCCAACTGGCCCTCTTCCCACCAGCACTCCCGTTTGAATGAGGGCCAGTTTTCGCCTCGGACACACCGGCTTAACACACAGTTATATTTTTCATCGATCACGTTGGCCTCCGATTTGCACCACATGCCGAGTTCGCATCACTGTCGCCCACGTAATACTCACATGTCCAGCATATGCTCCTCATCGCCGCGCTATTCTCCACTATTTCAACCGCAACCATACGCAGATATCGCTCCGGGCACTCCTCGGGAATGACCACCCGGCACTCCTCGAGCTGCTCCTCCGCTTTTTACACGATGCCGAGCTTTCCGAACTGATTTGATTTCGCTATCACACGTTACCTGGTTCCACCTGCTTTGATGTGAAGTTGAAGGATACATGACACGCGCTTCACCCTGTGTTAGCTGTATGACTGCGTTACAAACGTGTTCCTCTCCGTCGTCGAAAAACACATACATATAAGGCATTTTACACTAGGTAGGAAGAGACCGATCCAATTTTGCAAAAGCGGACGGTTCTCCTTATAAATTGCGCTTGGTTTTTTACCTATGGGTTTTCCAAGCTGCTTCGTTTTCCCCTTCTCAGGTTTTTCCAAGCTTTAACTCAAACATACACCTACACATACAAGGTCGGTCCGGACGCCTACGACTCGCCCTGTGCGTCGGGCCTCCGCTTCGTTTCAGGTCGCAGGTGAACAGTGGAGCTTCTACGCAGGCGACGAAGCTGTCCACCCTCCAAATGCCCTTCTGATTGTCGTGTATGTATGTATGTATTTATGTCCGTGTATGAACCTGTATGCTATGTATGCATCTGCCCTTTACGCCACGTTCTTTGTTTGCCGGCGTCTCATCTTTCCTCTCTTGCTTCTTTGATATAACCGGATGCCACATAAGCCAGGTTAACCTAACCCTTTCTTTAACGTAACAAATCTCTAGCGGATGACACTTTTCCTCTGCTAAAGATGAAATTGTTTTGAAGAGGAAAGTGCCAGAACTAGATTTGTACATAGTTTGTGAAGAAAAAGAAGTACCACACAGTCACGAACCCGCTGAATGCATTTAATACGCAGGCAGTTAGATACCGTGTTGCGTCACACGCTCACATCTGAGTCGCGTAGCCATCGGGCATCGATGCAGTTTGAACAGCCTTTTACCTGTTTGAACTGAAAGCTGTTCACCTGTTCTGTTTACGCTTCTTAGCTGATGACATCTCCTGCAAAGGGCTCAATATGCTGTTGGATATTGTGGACAATAAACAATGGACGATCATATTTGTTATTAACGCATACAACTAGGTTGGCTCGTGATAACCTTTGCTTCAAATCTTTGATCAAGGTTAGGCTACGAACCGAGCTAATCTGTCATACCATGAACTGGCAAACTGAAGACGAGCTACGCCCTGATCTGAGTCTTCATGGGTTGGCTCGAGATAAGAGGTTCAATCGGCGTCTGAAACACAGCGTAGCAATACGTTCCCAGAACGCCAACGCTGCCACCACGAACCTCACAGGTAGCAAAAGCAGGTACATCATTTTCCGAAAGGCCAATTTCGCTGCGGAAGAAGCTGGATAGAGGTTAAAAACAGCTGGATAAGGGTAACAACAGCGATCAGAATCGTACGTACCTACACGGCATCAGAGAAAATCACCCAAGGCTGTGCGTAGAAATGCGCGGTACAAGGCGCTATGAGCAAGGTCGCAGAACGGATTCAATCGGGCCGATAATCCAGCCGGCCTTCCATGCCCTGGACGACAGCGCACCGTGTTATTACCATAGTACTTATTTACCGCGTGTCCTAATTATTGCCTACGAGCAGTCAGCGAGGGCCGACGGACTGGTACACTCTCTGACAACGGCGACGCCGCCACCCAAGCAGCGACTGTACGCTGATGCAGGACCGGATGCCGGTAAGTGTAGTCGCGCGAGATACGGGAGTCTTCCGGCGGCAGCGCGCTTAATTCCAGATGGAAGGCGCATGTCTAATTGCGGCTGGTCAAGGTTCGTTCAATTGGTGTTGTGCCGAAGCTCGTAACTCGCCAAGAATTCGGTGAAAGTTATAGCAAGACGTATTGGTCAGCTCACAAGATCATTACCGCACTCAATGTTCCACATTTTGGGAAGATAACTGTGATCGGATGATTACCTGACATGGACAGTAACTCTACCGGTAGAAATAGCAGGCCGGTGACATTATTTGCGAGCCATGATCTGCCATCAGTTGCCATGCGGGCATTTGTCACCTTCTAATATGTTGTTGAATGGTAGACGGTTCAAAATTAGCGTCGGATGGCCTTTTATCCGCCCGTCTCGCGGGGATGGGTCATTTTACGCTCCCGTAAGGTTTTCCGTGGATAGTGAAAAACGGCGCTCGGCGGCGCGCCGAAATTTGGCAAATCTTTTCCCACAATAATTTGGCATATTGTGCGAACATGCTGAGGTCAGATCATCTACGGTCAACGAGTTATTCCAGGCCAAGTGAGGTCGCCTCCAAAAACGTTCAACCAGTCGTCACGCTTTAATGGATAAAGATATTTGAATGAGACTTTCAGCATTTGCTTATTTTTAGGAATGCAATAAAACGCGCCGGAGGAATTTTACTTTTTTCGTTTTTGATGACGTATTAGTTTTGCATACTTGAACATTAGGACTAAATCGAAGATTCCGGCTAAAGCAAGCATTTTATGAGGGAAGGTTCAATTAAAGCAACATTTCGCGGTCCGCTCTACCAATTATAAAAATAAAAGTGAAGAAAATTTATAACTAATTTTTTGGGAAAGTCCAATATTCAAATGTTGGTTTTTTGGGGGGGATTTTTTTTTGGGGGGGGGGGGGGGGCATGGTCGATTCCGCCTGACTTTTTTATTTAATTTTTTTTAATCACCGCAAAAATTAACTCCCCAGAGCCAAAAACATGATGCTAGTCGTGATCACATACACCCCCATAGTGACGTTACTTTTTCAGGCGTAAAATGTCCTTCCCTGTGCATGTAAAACTTTGGGCGTTTCACGTCCTATGCAACCTCAAATCAACTTTGTGTTCGCTTAATCGTTCAAGCAACCCTCTAGCTGTCTCACCAAAGTAAGCCTTCTGGCATGAGCCCACATATGCAACTTTCACTGGATGGGCCCTTGTGGCTCTTATTGAGTCTAAGCTCTTTATGACTTTATGACTTCACCAAAGCCTTATATTATAGCATGCGCCACACAAGATCCCATACACAGCACTATCTGTGCTACTTCCATCACCCATTCTAGATGTCGTCAACTGGGCGATTTTTGTTCCATAGACTGCCACTAGGGAAACGGCCGGACCGACGTGGCCAGCCACTTCTACGAGGTGGGGAACGACTGGAACGACGACAGTCATGTTGTTCCGTCGATCCGGTCCCTTATTTGGATTGTTTCTGTTTCTCATTAGTCGACGTGCTTTTATTTCTAGGGAGACGAGCAGTTACAGTTAAAGGCCATACCACGCTAATTTTATAGGATGTTATTGAAGCAGTAATTAGCAACATGCTGCAGTTTTTGTTTTGTAATGAAAAAAGGAGCCAAGATATGCGAAGCAGGCCGTTTTGGCTTGGTGTCAATAAATAATATAAACTGTGACATCTTACTTTATTATTTTCATAATACCACCGAAGATAACAACCAAGACAACCGGTCCCCGTCACTTAAACAAAGTAATTCTCTTCAACTTTAACTGCAATTGTATTGCTGACACTGGTGTAAATATGCACCTTGAAAGCAGACTTAAGGCTATAACATTTACCCAAGGAACTGAAAATATCACCTCAGTTGACTTGATCTAGGTCATTGTTATTTCCTTGATAAGATCACTTCCTGCGAACTTTCACCCTAGTTAGCCGAATTAATCTTAAGATACGACGGGTGGAGAGGTGAAAATATATAATTTCTAATCTTCCCAGTACCCAAATATTGTACACCTTACATGATCGTAGCCGTCTTGCTGCAAATATAATAAGTGGTGAATTGCTTTTGTAAGAACGATGGTCTAAACGAACAATATATACAACATGGGCATATGGGATGCTATGTATATATATATATATATATATATATATATATATATATATATATATATATATATATATATATATATATATACATACATTGCTATATCCATACCAAACATAAACTGTAATTTGCGCAGCGAAAACAATTTTCATGGAATGAACATTCTTCAGAATATTTTGCCAGACTTCTTTTTAGCCAAGTCCCACGAGCGTGCGAGTTTCCCTAAATCTAGACAGCCAGACGGGAGGCTGCGGGATGGGGGCACGTCCAGCAGGCCTCCATGGCAACGCTACTGAACACAACACCTTCATCCACAGACCTCAGCCGAAGCTGCAGGCGACACCATCCACCTTCGCCGACAAATTTCAAGGATTATTTTTTTTCGGCTGGGACCGGCGAACATCTGTCAACGGCCGACGGGCGGGGGCCGCCCCCCGGCCGGCCGACCCCGCACCTGGTGCGGACATGAAGGCTGGTTTTTACCGGATTTATGGTGATGCCGGCGCGTGATACGGCAGCTCGGGCACTCGCCGCCCGCACGACCGGCGCTCACGTGCATACGCCGCCCGCTAAAACGCCGGCCACCTGGCACAAAGAGTCATTAGCGGCGGGCGAAAAACCTCACGGGGCTGGCGGTTTTGGAAGACCTTTGGATGTGCTAAGGAGTCGGTCTAGTTAGCGGATTATATCCGATATTTTTTGTTAGCCATGTGACACTTGCGCGGAACGGTTGCTTTACTAATATTCTAGATCAGGAGTGACGCGAGTGAAATCGATGGGCGGAATCCATTCAGTGGACTTGGGTCTACTCAACATTGGAGCGGGAGAGAGATCAACCCCACATAGTTCCTTGCTAAGCTAAAACACATTGGAGGCGGCGGGATGAGCAAGCATTGAGAGGGCAATTGTCCTGTCTACAGAAGCAAATAAAATGACACGGTTTGTCTTATGTAATTGCTACGGTACACACTAAAGCCCCAGGTAGCGACGACGTAGAGCGCAGTACTTGAAATATATATCAAAGGTGGGTCCCGACCATGAAGGCGCTCATGACGCTCACTGTGGCCCGTGAAATTTGGCTGACAGCCGGAGCAGGGAGGGTGTCAGCTAGCTGGGCCTTCGGTGCGTTCGCGGCGCTCTGAACGGTCGGCTACAGTTATGCCATTGGGATGCAATTGTCCGACCGGGTGGGGGTGTAGGGTCGATGCAACAAGCTGCTCTTAGCATAAACCATGCTCCAGTAAATTCAACCTATCACACATTCTGATAAAAGCGAAGAATAAAGATTCAAATTTGTTTTAAATCAAAGTTTCGTAAATGTCAACAGCAGTAGACTGCTGCTGACTACTCTCTCAGAACCGCCAGCAGTGAAAGCTATATTAGCTGATAATTATAATTTGTACAGAAAGACTAGGCACGGCCAGGTATTCGACAAAATCTGGCAAGGGGCCGGAAGGGACTCAGCGCTCGCGCCCATCGGAACCCACCAGGTAACCGGCCACGTGCCAGCGTCCATGAAGTCGTCGGGCGCGATCTCAGCTCACTTCAGGTTCCAAGCTCGGCGTGAGCTGCCGCCAGCCCAGCATCGCGCTCGTGCCCGTCGGAATTCATCAGGTGACTGGTCACGTGCCAGCGCCTGTCAAGTTCCCGAGCTCGATCTCGACTCCTCTCGGATCCGGAGTTCGGCGTAAACTCACCTCGGGTCCGGAGCTCGGCGTAAGCTCCTCTCGGGTCCGGAGCTCGATCTCAGCCCCCACCCAAAGTCTGGAGCTAGGCGTAAGCTCCCCTCGGATCCGGAGCTCGATCTCAGTCCCCCCCCCCCGAGGTCCGGAGCTCGGCGTAAGCTCCCATCGGGTCCGGAGTTCGGTGTAAGCTCCCCTCGGATCCGGAGCTCAATCTCAGCCCCCCCCCTCCCCCAGGTCCGGAGCCCGGTGTAAGCTCCCCTCGGGTCCGGAGCTCGATCTCAGCCCCCCCCGGAGGTCCGGAGCTAGGCGTGAGCTCCCCTCGGGTCCGGAACTAGGCGTAAGCTCCCCTCGGGTCCGGAGCTCCATCTCAGCTCCCCTCGGGTCCGGAACTCGGCGTAAGCTGCCATCAGCACGCTCTCCCCGGGTGTCCCAAAGACAATTTTGAGTGTGGATCTGAAAATGGTAAATGATTCTGGAAAGGTGGCACAGGAGCGGAAGATTAAAACAAGGAAGAGTGGAATCCAGAATTTCGAAGCAACAATATGTGTTCTTGTCAAGATAAATTCAATAATGACAACATAACTTTTAAATGCGTCATTTCCTGATTATTGGATGCTCCCAGTTTGATTGCAATTTCGAGTTTAGGGGCATGAAAAGACAGAGGGAAAATGATTGACAACATTGGAGGGCCAGAGTGAGAATATATTGCATTTTGTGACATTTTCCACCAAGATGTCGAATTTGTGGCCACCGGTGTCGGCCGACGTCTGGTGCCCGGCGGGGTGTGATGTCAGCCTGATGTCGAGACTGAACGGCCGCCGGCCGCCGCCACGGGCGACGGCGGCCAATACGGCGGGGCGGTGCGCCATCAATCGCCGCGCCACAGAGACGCCCACCACATTCACCACCGCTGGCGGGGGAGGACGGGGGGAGGCGGAGGGCGGCCGCGTGTCGAGCCGGCACGACACGACCCCGCGTCACAGAGCCGGCTCCTCTTCTGAGGCTGACGGGCTGAAGGAGTCACTGTGAGGAAGGCGGCGACTCCTTCTTGCGCGGAGGGATGTGATGGGAAAACGCAAGGTAACTAGAGACAGCAGGGGAAAACCGACCACGGCGTGGACTTTGGTTAGGTCTATGGGAGTTGTCACAGATTTGGGACGGGAAGGAACGAGATATTTTAGGGCGATTTGTTTATGCAATGCCAAAGGTGCAATGCTAAATATCACGAAGCTTGGGGAAAGCGTCACCACCCTGCCCCTGCCCTGCCGGTGTGGTGACGCCCATGGTGAGAGCATGGGACAAGAGAAAGTATGTAAGTGAATGTGGGACAACTTTAACCTTGGTGATGCGGCTGGATTTCTTTACCTCACGGAGTGGCGGGAAGGCGGTGAACTAATTTAACCCCTCATCAATTTGCATGCAGCCCTGCTGGAAAGACAGCGCAGATTGCGTGATGTGCCTCCCTCTTCGATCTCTCAGAGTTACTCAACGCGTATGTGTCTATCGCTTTTGGTCGACATTCCAGATAAGGTCAAATAGGTCAATGTCTGTGGGCAGTTAGACAGTTGTTTGTCATCACCGCAGTTTTCACATCTTGAAGCCTGCTTCAACCAGGAATGAAAAAAAGACGATTGGAAGATGTGAGATTGGAAGATGTGACATGCAATAAATTCGGCCTCACCTCGCACTGAAAAAATAAAGCCGATAATTGCTCATAATGTTCATGCGACCACTGGTAGATGCAAGGGTCTTCAGGCCGTGCCCGCAAACTGACGACACTGAAGATAACGCTTATCGTTTTATCCAACCATTGCGCGCAATTAAGAACACGCTTCTTCCCATGCACTTATACAACTTTAACAATTCACAGCCAACTTTAGACCCAAGCCTAACGTTGGCTTCTGTCCCAGCACAGCAAGCTGAATCCCGTTCGACGACTGCCCCTCCAGCCCGTGTTGAACCAGGGCTCCGGACTCTCGCCGACACCGGCGATTTGGCAGCACCTGTGCGCAGACGCGTGCCCGTCGTCTTCCGTGGTCAGGCGGTGGCGTCACATGTGCCGTGGTGTCGCATGCCGTGGTGTCGCATGTGCCGCGGTGTCACATGTGCCGCGAAGTCACATGTGCCGTAGCGTCACATGTGCCGCGGTGTCCCATGTCCCGCGGTGTCCCATGTGCCGCGGCGTCACATGTGACGCGGTGTCACATGTGCCGCGGTGTCACATGTGTCGCGGCGTCGCATGTGCCGTAGCGTCACATGTGCCGTGGCGTCACATGTACCGCGGCACCACAGTCGTACACGCGTGCGTAATGGCTGCCGTTATTGACCGGAACCGATCGGAAGTTGACAGGAAGTGAGGGTGCGCCGCCAAATGGCACTGGCAGAGCCGCCATCTTGGTGCTGCTGGATTAGCACGGGACCCGGCATGTGACCTGAACATGGAACGGTCTGAGGGCAGGCAATAATAGCAAGGTAGCCAACGTTTGTGTGTAAAATGTGGTACAGTGTTTATATTTTTGGGATGACTTTTGGGGAAGCTGGACATGTTTGCCTTAAATGAGCCCCATCTTAGCAAGAAGGGAGTGGAGTTACGAAGTGTTGGGTTTGCTGGAATTATTAATTCCTGGGTATGAGGATCACCTGTGCAGACGTTCAACGCACGGAAACCAGGCAGGTAACAGAGCTATAATGTTTACATAGTAGAAGGTATTTCTGGGAAGGAAAAGCATAGCTTATCATGTTTTATGCAAATGCCAGTTGTGTTAGAATCTAGATCGGGGAAATTCATGTTCACTTGGGTCCAAAAATGAAGTAAATGGGATACAGCATGATACTCATCAAAGGAAGTAAAGGACAGGCTGTGAAATGACAGGCAGTGTATGTGATGAAAGCTATGGCATAGCATGCTGTAGATGATAGTGTTTGCAATGAGGGAGTAGAATCTTTATAGTTTGATCTTATTCTGAGGAATGGAACAAGATAAACCCGGGAATCACTGGGGTGGAGGTGGGGTGGGGGCTTCCCTCCACACTTTCGTTTTCATGCCATAACAGCTAAACCAATTGAGACAGCAGCTTGAGACTGCCAGTACCTTCAAATGAACACCTCGGGTAGGCTGTGCAAAAATGACCTCAAAGTCATGTTAGGTCATGTTCTAATGTCGTCATAAAGTCGTTCGTAGGCGTTGATCTTAGCGTCTCAAACGGTGCGTTGCGTAATCAAGCATGATGAGATACAATCTGATCAATACATAATGTCATATCGATGCAGGTGCAGTTGGTGCACCAGAGGTCATTTGTTACCATGCAACCTCAACTAGGTCATTCTGGGTCATACTGGTATTATTAACTATGTTCAAATATAATGAACGCTTAGGACCGGGAGAAATATTTATGTTGTAATGAAGCCGAAACATCGGTTACCAAACACATCCTAACCTGGGGGATCATTATAGATGAAGCAAGCATGTCCGTGTCCAGGTCAGTGTTAAAATAATGATTTCTCGTTAGGTGTAGGATGTCGAAACGAGTACAGCGGGATGTCGAAATCGCTATGGTAATAATGCTGTTTAAAATATTTAGGTCCTTGAAGCCCAGTTATGGGACAATTTCATAGTACCATATAACTATCCATTTTGTGTGTATTGAGAGGTACCTAATTTGGAGATACCGATATCAATGATAGCGATGCAAATACCTATGCTATACACTGGTATTGTATAACATAGCATATTATAGGCAATCCCTTTGCATGAAGTTGCACTACGGGAATTTCGTTATCACGATCCCGGATCCGTTATGATGAGCATAAGCATGATACATATATACGGGTTAGTGTTAGAAACGAGACATGATGACTTCACAAGCACGCACCAAGGAGCACGAGGTCGATAATTATTTGGGAAGGATGTCGATTCAGTGTTCAGTAAGTGGTATATTCCACCCTATTTCACGAATAATTTATCACTGGTCCAGGTACAATGTCGGGTAGGAATGACATCACAAACTTGATCGCAGATGATGGTTTTACCACCTGAAACGGTTGCTTGTTGTGATCCGATACAATCTTCACAACATTACACTGGCAGGCCAATCCAGCTGTAATTATTATAGAGACGTCAGTGGCTACCGCGTGACCTCAAGTAGGACATACTGGGTGCGACAGAACACGATAGAGTATTCTGTGGTACATACATGTGGTCACATGTGGTGTTCTGTTGGTCCGTTTTTCGAGCTCCTCGCAGAAATGTAGTCCATAAACATACAAAGCATTACACACTGAACTAAAACGGCAATTTGGCATCTTCTCCCCAGATGACATCACTTGACCAGAGGACGAGAAGCCCAGATTGTATAATGATTGCCATCTAATGCATGCATTGACCAACATCTCGTAAATTTTCGCACGTCACAAATTTCAAGCTTTGCATGGTGAAAATCTCAAAATGTCTTGCTTGATCCATTGTATTTGTTGTTGCTTTGGGAGGGAGCGGCGGCCCTCACCCTTTGCTGCGCCTCCGGGACGAAGAGAGACATCCGGCATGGGTACTTCTTAGCTACAGAAACCCGCAAAATAGTACGGAAGCAACGAAATAGTCCACATGTCATGTATTTAGCACACGATAAATTACAATCCTTAAAAATGAACACCTCGTTTGTACACAAGCGCGGTGTGATGATGTAAACCTTCCAAAACTAAAACTACTGCATCAAGGGCAATTTAGCTACTTGTTCCGGTAATGCAAAATATATAAACTGAATAAACTGATTTGTTGTTCCATTACCACAAAAATTCACATCATACATTATGTTGGAATCGCTGTTGCCTCACAGAACAGTGATCATGTCAAGCGCAAGCTTGTTGCAGCGACCCTGAACCTACTTCTGGACTTGGAAATGCAGTTATATGACACCAAGGCACTAGAATAATGAATAATTGATATTTGTACATATTTTAAATCAATCATAAACCCTATGTCTCTCAAGAACACCCAATATATTTACCTGACAGATTATCAACTTATCCTACTGCACCTCCCCCGGTCAGATCTGCATTCGCACCCACACCCACCGGACACCACCCTCATATACTTACTCGACACGCTCATCTTCATTTTACGCTAACCAAGTTCCTTGCGCCTCAAAGCACAACTATCCGGCGCCACCCGCCTAGAGCGAAGCACGTGCGTGACGTGCGAAGCGACTCGCTGCGAGCCGAGCCGGGGCGCGACTTGGTGCGCGAAATCGCGCAAAACACATCCGACTTAATTGATCGCCGACGTTCAGCTCCATCACGCGCCACTCCATTTCCATTAGTTACTCCTTGCGTGTTTTGAATGGCCAGAAGTGGTGACGACGCACGGACGCTGAATGGTAATGGCGCCGCTCGCCGCCGTTGGCGGCAGAATTTCCCGCGCGCGGCAAAAAAGCGCGCCGCCGGCAGTTTCTCCAAAGTCCGTGTAATGGCGGGAGGGCGCCGCCACTCGAGGCCGAGGAGACAATTTCGCGCGGCGATTGTGTGGGATGAGGTGTGGGGTCGACAGGATTACTGGCGTTTACACGGGGAGTGCGGCGCGGCACGGGCGGACCCAGGACAGAGGAAAAACGCAGGACTGGCGGGCGAAAACATTGCGACGATATGGGGTGGAGGCCCGCGTGCTCTGGACATTGCCAATACAACACTAAAATATCGGTATTGTCAAGCGACATTTCTATTTCGAAACCCTCCTAGTGGCCACCACAGGTACACGAAGATTTCCCAACAACTTGTTGAGAACATCGATCATCAAATTCTACGCTCGATTTTACCCTAGATGCGGACGGGAACAAACTGCCATACAATACTCAGGCTTAAATGAAACTTAGCCTCAATGTTTCCGATTGTGTCGACATGTGTCCGGCCATTCCCCGGGATGTATCCTTGTGCATTCCTCCCACATGCAATGGATTGTAATGCCTTCACCTGCACATTTCGACTGACCATTGGCAGGAGCTGGGACCATGACGCTAAGCAGCTGTAGCTGTTTAGCGTTTGCCATTTTCCTATGCATGCAAAAGATTGTGCAATGCTGTAGCCTCATGTTCAAGCTCATATGTGCCAAGCTTCCATATCAGTGACCATGAGGGTGGGACGTGGGCCATGGCCCGCCCGACGCCGGTGTGCAGCAGAAACATCTAAACCGGCGCGATATTTCGCCTTGGAAGTCCTATCCTATCCAAGGCTGATCATCCTACCTAGGTCATCGGGACCTTTTATAAAAAATATCCCTCCTTTTCCGAAGTTTCGTGATAGCACCGGGTAGGCAAGTTTTTATATTAACCGGATCTCTATGCCAGGGGAGTATTAAGAACACCAAGGTGGATGGGCATAACCTCAAGGGGAACCGGAATTCACAGCACCGAACCGGCCCAAGGGGCACAAACTTTGGCCAGAGGGGCACCACCGATCGAACAATTTCTGTAATGTGGAATCTTGCTCCTCAGAGACCCGAATTTCTTCATTAGGTGGGTGCCAGCAGACAAACTCGAGGGGTGCGTGCACTCGAGGGTCTCGAGAGGGGCGCCACCGGATGGTCGGAAGAGCGGAGGAGGACATGACCCAATCACAGGTAGATCTAAGGGGGGGCAATGCGGTCATGCCCTCCCCCACAGTCAACGCATCATGGCTTGAGATACCGGGTGGGTCGGGGGTCTGGACCCTCTTGCTTGGTACCCTGCTAATGTTAATCTGTAATTTTCCTTATTCAATATGAAAATGTGTTCGGAAAATAAGGACTTCCACCCCTGGTTTCATGAGAGATCTCCAGCCTTGATTGAAGTTTCTATTGTGGGTTTATATAATTGCAATGCATGCATGGTATTATTTTGTTGTGTCTGATTTTCGTTAAATTTGTATTATCGTAATACATTTTCCAGATAAAATGTTGAAATACATCATTGAAGTTAGGGTATATGCTTTCTAGTTGGGTATGAAACTGCATCTCTCTAAATATAAAACTTCACCCATCGATGAACCCTGGCTCAGTGCATGTAGTGAGGTATACTCAGCCGCACAGCGAAGTCGAGGCTACTTCTCCCCTACTCATTCAGAAATGTGTAAGAAGGCCCCTTCTCACCGACTTTTGCGCCCCTTAGAACCGCCAACTGGTGCCCCTTTGGAGTTGCAAGACTTCCCCGAATGGCTGACATCGTTAGAGCTGACAAGACCCCCAAGGAGCTTACAAGACCCCCAAGGGGCTGACATCGTTAGAGCTGACAAGACTCAAGACTCCTTGAAAACGCATAGCACGTCCCCTGCCATTCGTCAGGGTATCCCCGTAGGCCTGGCGTCAATCGAAATCAAAGACAGGCTTCATGCTGCAGCATGGAGCCTGTCTTTGATTTCGATTGACGAGAGCTGCGCCCTGTTGAAGCCAGCATGCTGGCTTGAACTGGTGCATGCTGGCTTGAACTGGTGCATGCTGGCTTGAACTGGTGCATGCTGGCTTGAACTGGTAATGCTTGCTTGAACTGGTGCATGCTGGCTTGAACTGGTGCATGCTGGTTTGAACCGCTCTGGTGATGCTGCTCTTGCTGTGGAATTCCAGGACGCCTCTCCTGGCCTGTTGACACCCGTATCGACGGTGCTTCGAGAAATGTCTCGAAGTTTGCAAGAGCCATTTTGAAATCGATTCTTCCTATGAACACCCGTACGGTTACGCTAAGCTAGTACAAAGTTGGAGGGGGCGCTGCCCCCCACTGTCACCCGGTTCCAGCGCCCTTGCCTATGGGCGAATGGGCTACAAAGAGTCCTCTAAAGTGTTCTGGTGTCCATCCAGGATGGCAGAAGCTGCCCTCAGGAATGGATGAGACGCCCCTTCAGAGCGGCCAGGGTGTCTCTATGGTGATCCTAGCTGCCCCGTGTGGCGATCAAGGTGCCCCTCCAGAGTTCATCCCTTCACCTTTTCATGCGAATCTACAGTGATTGAATTGGCTACCTTTCGTGCCGAAGACGATCTTCGGGACAGACAAATGCTCAACGCCAACTATGACAACGACGTGTGCGCACTGCATGCACAATGTCAGCTGAAAATGCCTTGTCTTAGGCTGGTTGCCAGCAAAGTAACTATGGACATCTGAGAGCGTTATGGCAGGCAGGTCATAGCTCGCACTAAAAGGCTACTACCGTAGGTAAGACGAAATAAGATCAAATATCGTTCTCCTGTTAAAGCTGAGAGCTTATGCCTCCCCGCTCAGCATTATTTACTCAAACGTCTTCTCATGACATAATGACCTCTCTTTAACCATCAGACAAAGGGTACTAATGTTGCCCAATCGAAGAGGTGCCGTTCAAGATATAAGTTCCGGAATCCTACTGCTGTCCTGACAAATTAAAAAACCGGCCATCCCCTGGTGAACGTTTCCCGCAAATCACTGCAATGATTTGCCGAGTGTTGCATCTTAGAATCAAATAACCACAATTAGATTATGGCATCTATTACTTAGATCAAACTGCACTTTTGTTCCACCTCCCTGCACGAGTTAGCCCTGCATCTCATATCCATTCGACGGCCACAGAAAACATCGTTCTTTCTGGCGGCGGAACGGGCCGAGAACTTTTGTGATTTACACCGCCCTGCTTCTCCAAAGCAGCTGCAGATGTTTGAGCGTCTTTAGCATAAAACGGTCGTAACTAGGCAAGATGGCGGCGGCCAGCGCATCTGTCAAATTGCTGGCTTATTTACGAGCGGATCGCCGGCTGCTTCGCGTCGTCTCAGCCTAACACCATGTATTTTTATTGCCTGCTTGTAGATGATAATATTAATAAGCATTCCAACAAGCCGAGATGAATAACTTCTCAGCGGTCGAATTTAATACCGGGCCGTTCCTTTATCCCGGAGCCGTCGCCACAATTTGAGGCGCGCGCCCCCTGCCGGGGCCGTCAGGTAACCGCGCGCCGCCCGGCGGGCCACAGTCGCGTGCTGGAGCGGCGGCGGATCGACCTTGCGGCCAGGTCGCGCTCCAGGTGATGACGGTGCGAGGGAACCATAAATTGTGTCCGATGCGGCGCTGTAATTGAGACATTATGGCCCACTAACAAATTGGAACGTCAGTCGGGGCGAGAAAAGATGATATTTCTCGCACTGGGGGGCCGGATAGAAGTGGCGGCGGACGGGAGGGGGCCGAATACAGAACAGACGAGCGGTCGGCGGCTGCCGCCTGCACATGACTCGAGCCGCCGACCGAGCGGAGGAGTGGAGCGCGCGGTACGGCACGGGCCGCCCACGGTGCTGCCAATTGCCGTGCGTCCGTGAGTCGAATGGACTCAACAGCACCCACTCGTGCATTGGTGGGGCATGCCGTGCGACAGAAGAGTCTGCCCCACGGCTATCTGCCCCATACGGATGAGCCTGCTGCGCCAACGTGGGACAATTGCAACGTCAGACCCATTGCGCTACATAGGGATAAAACACCGGAGGACGGCCTTTTCCTGGCTACGTCACATTGGTTCCTTCAGGGTTCTCGAATTCCCGCAGTTGGGTGCAAATTGACACTAAAGACAGCTTTTTCTTACATCACTTCCGATATTCCTTCTACATCGCTATACCAGCTATTCGTCAATTGTGTGCATGTTAGAGGATGAGATTATGCAGGATGCATCCAGTTCTTCTTAGCTGTAGATATTGCATTACAAAATGTTTGCCGACGATATTTTCATAATTCACACACGAACATAGTTCACTCATTGAACCAAATTCAACAGCTCTAGATGGGATGTAACATTTCATTTGTCTGAAAATGTTTCTCTAAGTGCCTCCATCTTACAATATTTTCCCCATCCCTGACATTGCTTTCTTACATCTGCCACCTAACTGAAAATGAATTTGAGAACACTGGGTTCCTACATGTATATATCACACTACATAATTTCAGTCAGAGGTGACATAAAGATCAAGCTTTCGCCTATAGGGAGGACAATTGGCAAAAATTGGCAGGACGTCACCTAGTTCCTTGGGTAGTTCACGAGGAATCGTACAGGGAAGGACCTTCTCAAGGCGACTATCTCCCCGGGCACGGGCGTCCTTCTATTCTGCCAAACCGGGCGTACTGCTCCTTGTTTGACATAATTTTCCAGCTCTCAGGTAGGCTCTCTCTTATCTTTACGGCCCTTGCCGGCCTTCAGGGTGGATGGTTTCAAGTCTCAAGGGTCCTCTACAAATCATTAATTAGATACATTTACATTTCCCTCGGCTATATGTTTGAGCCTATGCCTTGAGGGGCCGTTACGGGACCCTCAAGACGGTCACCCGGAGGGCTCTCTTTGGGCCAAAAGCGGGAAGGGTTTCTCTCCCCTTTGCCACGCTCCCTTTGCGACGCCACTGGAAGCTGCAGAGGCGAAGACAACTCACTTACATTGACACAACAAAAAGCTATTTTACAGAAAAAGGCATCCATTAAGCACTTAAAACGGCATCACGTCAGTTAGGTGAGTTTGGTTAAAGCACACAAAGATACGTCGAGCCCGAGACGCCGTGGGAGGCTAGAGACAGGCGGTTCTAGGACAAGGCCACTAGGTATGAAGACGCCGCTAGGTATGAAAGACAAGGCCGCTGGGTATGAAGACGCTCGATACGAAACGTCCACGCAGAAGCTTGTAAGCCTCAGTGCTCTCCCCGCCGAAGTTCGCATTTCGCGCTCCAAAACATCGACATACGGGAAAAACGATATTGGAAAACCCTGTTGAAATTATATGGGCACTTAGGGTAGGGCCACCGGACAGAAAGAAACGGGTATCACAGAGGATGGGCACATCTCCGCCACCCCACCCCCACATCCCAGCGTTAAAATAATGGTTTCTCGTTAAGTGTGAGATACCGAAAGGAGCCCAGTAAGATGTCGAACTTCGCCATGGAAACGATGCCGTGTAGAATATCGTTTAAGTCCTCGTTTATCTTGGGAGACACCTAATATAGGGATACTTGTTAATGACAACGATACAAATGCCATACAATCAGCAAATTGTATTGAACAGTAGACCAAATCATGTCTAATCTCTTTACTGAAATCGCATTAGGTACGAGATTTTCATGTACCACAATATGTAATGGTAAGCATACGGATGATACACACAAGACACCGTAAGAAACGAGGCATGGGGCCTTCATAAACACACATCAAGAAACACGATGTCGATACTTCTTTGGGAAGGATGTCTCTTCAGTGTTCAGTAAGTGGTATATCCCACCCTATTTCATGAATAATGTATCACTGCCCCACTCACACAAACACTCCTGACTACAAGACTACTGTCCGTACTAGTGCGCACCCTTGTCACCTCGCGGATCCACTGCGGCATTCCTATGCAGGGCAACGGAATACCAAACAACGTATCTCGCACGAAAAGAGAAACATTTACGCTGCAAATAATCCATTTTTGGTCGTATCACTTGATCACATGTCGGATCTGCTGGAAACGTCGGGCCGAATTGGTGCGGAGAATGCGACAGTGCATCGACTCTTCCGCCTGAGGCGCAAGTGGCGCTGCCACAGCGAGCCGGAGACCCCGGCCGTCGGCTTTGCCGAGCTGTGGCGGACACGGGCGGCGCGGGGGGCACTCGGCAGCGCGGAGGTGCCCCAGTCCTCCGGCCTCGCATCGAAATGGGCAGGCGACGTTTCAGCTACCGCCTCGCTGTTGCAGTGTCGGGGTCGGTGTTCAGCCGGCGTGTTCGCCACCTGTAGCGACGCACGACGGGTGTACCGCGGACCTCGGGTGGATGCGCCCTCGGCACGCGATATTTGTAGGCTAAGGTTTTATTACATTTATTTTTGGGAATTTTGATGTCATGTGTTTTTTTATATGTTGTATGCCTGTTCGCTATCAATCGTTTATATATTCGTGACAAGATGTGGAAATATCCATTAGTTCATTGTGGATCGCTTTAACACAGTCATTCATCCACTCCGGGCCCAAAGCATGCCCTTAGTCAGTCCTGAGATTGACATGCGTCTATTAGCCGATGCAGAAACGTTCCTGGATGATGGATTGTCTTACAGACGCGATAGAAGGCAAAGGCTCCGGCTTTCAGTAGGCAACAATGAACCAACCGTGGTGACGAGGAGACCGAGGCCAGTAGATCGTTTGGTGACGGGTCGACAGCGAAGTAGCAGAAGTCGCCGGGTGCGCAAAGGCGACGTCTGACAGCGAACTTTAGTACAATATTAATTCGTACTGTGATCAAGTCTGATGATATTTGAACGACATTCATCATGGGCAAATCTAAGCGACAATGTTTTACACAATCCCAGCCCCAGCGGGACTGCTTTGTTCTGTGGACCGGCCAAAATAAATCACAAACATGTGGCTCCGTTTCTTCCAGCAGTTGTCACATTCGGGAGCCTGACCAAGGAAGCCGTTTGGCCACTCGAAAAAGCACTGCATCAGCTGCTGAGCTTCACCTCACTCCACTTGGAGGATACGGACAGCGTTTTCCGTGGATTGCATCAGTTCTGGACGGATGATGAAGTTCCAATACCTGCGATCTCCTTCAGTACAGATGCGGTTCACCTAGTCGTGAGTGGTAGTGTTACCATTGAGCAGGCGGTAGATGTGAGGGAGTCTAGATAACCACTACAATGCCACATATACGGCACGCTGTAGCTTAGTCAATCTCCGTGATTAAAACATAATGGCGTAGCTTTCGGGAATCCCACAGCTCCGATAGTAGCAATTTTCCACCTCGATCGATTTGGACGGCAAGCTTTGGGCAGCGCAGATCATGGACCAGACTGTTTCAACCGTTATACTGAGGCCAATTTCACTACCATCACAAGCTGTGTAATCACACATAATTTCGTGTGAATAATTAAATAAATAAAAATAAATAAATAAATAATAAATATTATAAAATTGCCTAAAAGTGTATTCACACCAAATTCGGTGTGAATACACAGCTTATGATGTTAGTGAAATTGGCCTCTGATCATATCCTATCTTCGTCTCATACCGATGGACCGGTGGTATACGTCGCCCGGCCGCTGCCCGCAGAGACAGCGGCGGCGGCAGAGACAGCGGCGGCGGCAGAGACAGCGGCGGCGGCAGATACAGCGGCAGCAGAGACAGCTGCGGCGGGCAGAAACAGCGGCGGCAGAAACAGGGCAGCGGCAGGACACAGCGGCAGGGCAGAGTACAGCGGTACGGCGGCAAGGCACAGCGGCGGCGGTACAGGGAGGGCGCAGGGCACTTTAGATCAAAAGGGCACCTAGCTGCGGCGGGCATAGAAACAGCGGCGGCAGGGAATGTCATTTTTAGGCCAAAGCGGCAGTTTTAGGCCCAATGGGCAGCTTTGGCAGAGACATAAGGCAGGTGATTTTCGGCTAAATTTGAGACATTGCAAGCGGCGGCATTGAGGTCAAAGCGGCCTGGCGGCGGCAAAAGGATTGCCGAGACAGCCGGCGGCGCCGAAGACAGCGGCAGCGGCGGCGGAAACAGCGGCGGCGGCAGAGACAGCGGCGGCGGCAGAGACAGCGCCGCGTCTGCCGCCGCCCTCCCCGCACGGCCGCGTCATTATCGGCGCGGCGGCGAGAGCGGCGCAATCTCGCCGGATGGCCGACACGACGCCCGCGGGAGCGTCACTTCATTGCGGCTCTGTTTTTACTCCATCATTTCTATTAGGGCGCCGGCCGAGCGGGCGGCGCGGCGGCCGACGCCCGGCGCGCCCCGGTCCCGACGGTACCGACGGCACCGATGATTTAGCACCGCCGACCGCCATTGCGGTGGCGCGTGTAATCACGCGCGCACCGCAGGCCGGCCGGGGAGCTGCGCGGGCAGGGGGGGGGGGGGGTGAATTGCATACGGAAGGCAGGAACGGAAGACCGGAGTTGCTTGTTATCGGTGGAAAGAGTACGGTCATGACGGATGCCGGGACGATTTGACATCAGAACTGATGAGTTGATATAGCCATAGCCCTGACTGCGACCAGTATCGGTTGGTATGCTTTTGGTAGCTCCGTAGTACTCTTAGTGGTTGGTTAAGCAACACAAATACTCGTTTCGGTTCCACAGATGTTCTTAGTGGTCCATGTAGCCTTTCGGGAAAATTGCCTGCGGGTGGGTCATTTGGAAATAGAGCACATCAGCCAGCCAAGACTCTCAATTACAATGCCACATACGCATACGGCATAAAATATGCATAGTGTAGGGAACAAATATTGATACTCTAGCAATTGGGGTGGTCTTAATGACCCATATTAATACTATGAGCGCACCATATAACCATACAAGGGCATCGAGTGATTTTTCCCATTCATTTCAATGTCATCCTAAGAACAAAACGTGATTTCCGTTACTTACGTTCCTCGTTGTCTTTACCGGAGCCTACCTCGAATGTGCTGCATTGTGTGATTGCATTTTGATGCAGGGGTCACCCAACATGTTGTAAGAATAAGGAAAGGTGAGGCGACCTTCATTAAAGAAGACGATGAAGCGGCAAGCGACTTTGCAGACAATCCTGAGGTCCACCCTGATGTCCACCCTGATGACAACCCTGATGTCTTCCCTCTTGATGTGTGGGAAGACAGCGAACACGGGCGATGCATAACGTTTAACAAAAATTAATTGGAAGCGGTGTGAACTTGGTCGAAGGAAAGGGTGGGCAATGCAAATACTGCCTTTGATACTCCAGAATTAAGAGGTACAATTTAACCCAGACTAGAAAGCATGAGGAAATTAAATATTAAGAAGACCCATTCTTTATGACACAAAACATCTGGGTCCGAGTTACGCACCTCCGTGCAATATTCAAGAGATTTTGAGCAAAGCATTACGATCATACATCACTGATAAAATAACATAAGCAAAACTAATTGGCTCATGTTCAAGAACAAATTCCAGCCCACATGGGCAGGATGGATTCCACCCACACAATGATCATGACGAACATTTCATGATGATCGACGAATGATCGTCCATCGAATGATCACGAATCATCACGACGAATCATCACGAATCATCGAATGATCACGACGAATGATCATGAAGAACATCGACGATAGCCCGGGATAGATCTGGTATGTCTATCCCGGGAATATGACCAAAATGTTTTGGCCTGATCACTTTTCAAACTAGTTGCGTTTGGTATTTGTGTTTGTAACTTTGCTGCCATGATGCTATGATTTCATTCAATATTTGTATTGCTATTGCCGCTCTGGCTAGCGTTCATGCAGTTTGCAACTTTCTGATCAATATTCTTATTAAAAATATACTTATTATTGCTCTATTTATCATTGTTTAATCTCATTATGGCAAATGTTATGCCATCCATGCGGATTGTGAAAGACGTACCGTTTTTTTGGTAAATGATTTACGCTGGAAACGAATAACGTCTTAGCAGTCAGCATAATTTGTAGATGTCATTTCGTGCCTTCGTCTTCAGTGAAGTCTTTCACGGTGAGTATCTGCCAGCCATTACCGCCATTACCGCCATTACAGCCATTACCGCCAGCCATTACCGCCTTACGGACGTATTCGCCAGGTCGGCTGCTCCGCCTGCGCTATTGGACCTTCATTTATTGCTGCTGCGGGCTGCAATAAACACACCGTAACAGCGCGTATATGCAAGGCCCCCGCAAACTAACAACAATGCTGTTCAAACTGACAATACTTAATCAGTGCGTCCAATCCGCCACCGAATTTAATCCAACGCTAAGGGAATGGAATTAAAGTTGGCCCATCACGTTCGGGCGGCCGGAGCAGTTAACCACCAACTCCCGAATAGAAATCTGCTCTGACGGGGGAGCGGCTCTGTGACACCCACGAGACCGGCGAGAAATTAATGGACCGCGCCGATTTATGCGCACAGTCTGTCGCAGAAGTCGCATCTGGCAGCGCG
Source organism: Ashinkailepas kermadecensis (assembly GCA_034440615.1). Taxonomy (NCBI): domain Eukaryota; kingdom Metazoa; phylum Arthropoda; class Thecostraca; family Neolepadidae; genus Ashinkailepas; species Ashinkailepas kermadecensis. The sequence continues at coordinate 1,333,006 of JAOTOM010005177.1, forward strand.
CCGGTGGTGCCGTATGTGGCGGGTATCTGCGTGTCGAGCGCGCGAGAGCAGCCGACTCCGGTCGACTTGACATTCGGTGGAAATAACAATGCCGTTCGTTAAGCCCCTTGCGCTGCGCGGGATGTCGGATAATTGTTTATCGGGCCCGGTGTGATTGCTGAAACTCATGCTAGACTCAGGATTTTCTTCAGTGAGGTGCAGTGGCGGCTCCAGGATGGGACTCTATAGTGATAAAATATTCGTGAAATAGGGTAGAATATACCACCTACTGAACACTAGAGAGACATACTTCCAAAAAAAGTATCGTCATCGTGCTTCTTAATGTGTTTATCAAGTCTCCTTTCCTCGTTTCCAACGGTGTCTTGTGTGTATCATGTTTACGCTCACCATTACAGATTGTGATACATAAACATCTCGTACCTCACGCTATTTCAGGTAAAGAATGATGTGGTTAGCCTTCAATACAATTTGCATTGGCATACATATAAATATCATAAATGTCATTGGCATAAATATCCCAAAATTAGGTGTCTCCCAAAATAAACGAAAACGATGCACACATAAGCACGCTATGGGCTCAAAATTCAGTTTGAAGGACTTGTAAACGACATCGTTTCCATGGCGAAGTTAGACATCTTACTCGACTCGTTTCGACATCTCACACCTAACGAAAAATAGCATTATATTAACGTTGGGCTTCGAAATGGATTTCTGCAAGGGAAGGGGAGCAATTTCCATTACACCGTATCGACGAGGGACCCAATGAACATATGATAGGCGTAATCTGATACATTGCAGGTATGTACTCGTCCGAATGCATATTTCAATTCAAGAGGTACCTTTTTCGTACAACCATTTGCTTTGTCTGCGACACAAGCAAATTGCACCCAAACACAGGCGCCCACCATGACCAGCCCCCCCCCCTTCCCCGATTGAGCCTGACAACCACGCCAGTGACGTCACCAACGAAGGTGGACATTCCCGCTTACATTGAGTGCCATGAATCTGTTTTTCGCAAGGAAAAGACAGGTGCGATAATCGTAACTTGACTTGTACAAGCAGTTCGGTATGGCGAGGTGCATGTTTGGTTCGTGAGAATGCACTGACGACAACTTTGGCTTACCACGAGCTATATTACTATCTTTCTCCGACACGGATGACGCTCTTCTAGTCATCGCAGTAGCTCAGTCGGCATGGCTTTCAACTCCTGATCGCAAGATCGTCGGCTTGAATCTCACAGCCGGCAGGATTACCGGGTCCACCCGCGAACAGTCGGCATGAGAGGTTGGTCAAGCTGTATGGCCTGTCCATTGAGTGTGTCGTAAAGGAATCCGAGAAGGGCGCCCTCCCAACGGCACGGTCAAACATGGAGAAAGGCTAACGGAAACCCAGTGATGAATGATTCGCGAAATAGGGTGGAATGTATCACTTTCTGAACACTGAATCGACATCCCTCCCAACGAAGCATCGACATCGTGCCTCGTGATGAGTCTTTATGAAGCCTTCATATCTAATTTCTAACAGTGTCTTGTTGATAACAGCATGCTTATGCTCACCATTGCGGATTATGACGCACGAACATCTCTTAGCACAATTTCAGGTAAGAGGATTGCCTATGACACGGTCTGTTATACAATACGTGTTAGTATGGATAGGTATTTTGTGTTGCTATTGCTAAAATAGTTATCCCCAAATTAGCCATCTCAAAACAAAGGAAGAAAGTGCACATATGAGCACGCTGTTGTATCAAAATCGTGGCTGAAGTCTTATAAGTCATGTCAAGCGACGTTGTTTCCATGACGAATTTCGACATCTTACTCGACTTGTTTCAACACCTCACACCTGACGAAAAATCATTATTTTAACACTGTGGAAACCCCAACGTTTTCCTACATCTCCAGGTAGTCCCTCTGGAGTGATTCTTTCAATGTATCGCGATAAATCATACAATTCATAGAATTTACGGATCGGAGAGAGAAATGTAGGCGGTGCTTAATCAACGGCCGCTTGGGCCTGTTTCCCTTCCACTTCCTCTAGAAGGTACCTTTCTCCCACTACTTTGCATCACTGTAAAGACCTTTCCGAAGTATAGAAAATGGCAACAAGAAAAGCAGCGGAAAATAGCCCAGTAATATCACCACAGCCCAGAACCCGGTGGTCAGAATTTCGGTCAAGTACCTGGAAATATGTCATGAACCCTTAAATTTCACGATTTCCGAAACAGAGTGTGCTCAGTAAAATTTAGTGAAAGTCATAAAGCAAAACAATACGTGTTCCTCTTCCTTGAAAATTTGTGGGAAAATCTATGCTTTGGGCAGAACGGAAAATCTCCAAACCATAAGAAAATTGTCAAACTATGCTTGGAGACCACAATCACATCATAAACAAAATCACCCTATCTAATTGCCCTGGTCTAGCCATTCTTACTTCGCAATAGATCCTGTTTTGGCCTTCAGGCGCCTGCAAAATATTGCACTCCTGGAACATTTGAAGTTATATCTCAGTAACCTGATCTGATGTTGAATTCAGACTTGGAATACTGTTAGACGGCAACATTTACCATGACCATATGATAGGACTATATTCCGGTTTGTCAGAAATATAAATCAGTGACAAAAGTATGCATGACAAAATGTTCCCAGTTTAAACCTCTGTTTGAGCTAGTATTCTGACCTGAGCTCACTTCTATTTTTGCGTTTGCAGTTCATCATTTGTCTACACACTCATTTCTAACTCTCTATCGTATCTTGTATGGCTTGTCCATGACAAATGTTTCGATACACATCAACAAAGCGCATTCAGACTAGGTCGCGACCTGACCTTGACCTGACAAAGCTCCATGACCATAATGGACTGGAACTCAGTTCATTTTGGACACGCTGTACGCTCAGGAATTTTCTAAAGATACGCAACATTTCAAAATGATCTCAAGCACGAGTTATTTCAGAAAATCGCGAGTAGGTGCCAAATTGAATTTCCCCGTCACCGCAAGGGTTCATACAGTAGCTATGACAAGGCTAACGACGTACTTCGAAGCTCGTCACATTTGGTTGTCTAATAGTTTGCACTAGATTGCACGTGGTATTTTTGAGTTCTAATATGTGATGGATGGGGTGAGATTGATGTTAAGAAAGTGTGCACGGCACAGACCCCTTTAAGCAGGCATGATGCAGTTGGAAAATTATTGATAAGGCATTCAATCCACATGTGTTAAGAGGGATGAGGGGAATAGGGCTGGATAGCTAGGGTAGATAGGCATTGATAGGTGTGTGGGATATTGGAGGATTGGTTTCTTCAGGATGTGGGATGGTTGGGGTGGGTCTTTTTACCAGGCTTATGGTATCTTCCATTTACAGGCTTAACTGGATGGGCCCTTGGGTCTCTTATTAAGTCTAAACGCTTTACAACTTTATATAGGGTGTACCTAGCAGTGGACTCAGCACCTTCCTTCGGGATGTGATACTGATGAGATTGTCTATGGTAGCACAATGAGTATGATGGGAGGAGTTTGTAATTGTTGAGTGTGTTATGCAACAGCAAGTGAATGGTGCTAGATAGGCTGGGATATATAGCTCCCTAGGAACTTGAGATAAGGGATTGATTGGGGTGAGAGTATGTACATTTCTAGTACCTTTTCTAGATAGGCTTAACCCAGATGGGCCCCTGTGGCTCTTATTAAGCCTTAACACTTTATGACTTTATGACTTTATGATAGTAGGCACTAAACTTGCCTATTTTGCAAAGAAAATTTCGCACGTCGATATGGAAACGAGTTCAAGTGGTGGATGATGAGCTGGGGGACTCCGATGGATTATTGGGTCAATTCGAGTCCATTCGAGTCGACTCAAGGCTTAACAATTTGCCGTTATAATGTTTGAAGTAGGTAGCTTTTGAGTGTATGAAAGAAGAACGTTTTCAAAAGTGAAATCAGAGGGTTGGTGAGGGAGCAAGGCACAGCTTCGCCTTCCCTTGATTTTGCTATATGGGAGGGGATGAATCTTGCTCCTCCTGCTTCTCCCGATAGAGACAGAGGTGAATAAGGTGTCCAGCCTGTCACTTAAATAATATCAGACACTGCCAGGTTGTCACATGTTGAAACACATGCTGTCATAGGTAGCATGAAACAGCATTTAATTGTGTATTCATGCAGTGACAAACACACACTGGAAACCAAATCCACCACCATGGCTTAAAAAGCCATGCACACGCTAGAAGCTTGGCATGCATCAAGTTACTTTGCAATGAAAAGGTTAGTTTAATGATGGCAGACATGTTGTGAGTGAACATTGCACGGCCTGCATAGTTCATTAATTATATACACAGCAATGCCGTGTAAATGAGCAAGGCATACATTCATATGAAGACCAAATTCCTGCCAAGTGAGCTAACGAGCACCTGGTGCTGGTAGGGTCGCATGCCAAATGACTTTGCAGGGATTACTGCACCAGTGCGGAACAAGCTTCTTACTTGAGTGAGCAGTTCAGCTTTTAATATCTCACATGCTGGACACATGCTGAGTAACGACCGAGTGATTCATTGACAAGTTACTAACCCTAAGCTCGTTTTCGATTCGTTTCGAAAATAGCGTGATGAACGTTCCAGCCCATCATCTTTGATTCAGCTTCCGAGTGGGATAGGAGGGACTGCCAGTGCCAACTACAATGGTAAGCAAGAGTGTTGCTATATATACTTTTGAGGGGGCAAATGCCCCTCAATGTTGGCTTTGCCCCACCAATAATTTCAACTTTCGACATGGGACTCTATGGGGTGTAACTCAAAATCCATTTGGGCATGCCAATTGCCTTCATGTACTCCCCTCCTCCCAATTTTTGTTCTCAGAAATAAACACCCGTGATGGTAAGTGTTATATTTTGAACTGCAATTGATGAATGTTTGTGTAAAATGACATGATATATATTCAGTATCATGAAGCAACTGATTAAGAATTAGCCAATATCCCAAATTTGAAGATTTAGATAGAAAATGACACCAAGAAGAAAGGAATTTCTGCCTATCCAATTTGAAACTCAATTCTGCATTCTTAGTTAGTGACATGCACATACAGTTTGTTTTCCTTTCTTGAGGACAAAATAAAATGCATATGTTTGACAAATGAACATTCCATTGAATTTTAAGGGAATGTTCATGGTGATAATACGACGCAATGGTGACGATGCGGCGCATTTTTGGAGCATAAGTAAAATTTCAATTCCTGTGCTTCCCAACTGATTTCTAATGTGTTATACACTTCTAACTTTCTAGTCGTTAATTATAACTACCATGTTCTCTCAGCTTTGCAAAGGTGAAATGCTTTCATCGTTTGCCGCTACCCTGTACTCGCAACGTTGCATACCACGTTGCAGCCCGCACCGAAAAACCTGTGGAGTAAATTGATACAGCCTGCATCAAATTAATCAGCATGTGTCAACATCAGCCTGCATCAACGTTTTGTGGACTGGTAATGAACTAAAATAACCACAAAATTGCCCATTTTTATTGGGTTGTTTGCAAAAACTGATTCAAGATAAGCCAATTCAATTTTTCTACCGGCATTTCTCACCCGACGGAAAAGACCAAACGAAGGAAAGGTGCAGCTGCGGAACGAACGTTCACGCATTCCATTAATGGCATATACCATGAGCTATGGTGAGCCAGGACATTCCATTAATGGCATATACCATGAGCTATGGTGAGCCAGGACTCAAACCAGCATTATTACTGTAAGCGTATAATATGGACCTTTCAGATGGAGTAAAATAATGTCATCGATAAATAATGTATTTTAATTAACTTACAATTTAACAACTTTACCCATCGTCAGCAACAACTTGCTCCTATCGCGGGGCAAGGTGATGCACCGGTAGTTGCGCGAAGTTTTTCTCTCTGGTGGATAGCCAGAAGATGCCACGAAAAGAAATAACTATCTGGGATGATACGAGAAGGTCTAGGCTTGGCGTAGGTGTAGCTATCTCCTCGCTAACCTTCCAAAGTGATGAGTTATTTTCAGTTTCGCCAAAATTGTATAAACTGCACTCGGTCTTCCCTATTTTGAAAACAAACCGGGCGATAAATCGAAACTGTTGCGCTGGGTTCAATGTCCCAATTGTGATAATTCATCAGTCTTTCCTCGGTCATGCTAAAGCATATGGAGTTACCGCGTGTCGCAGCCTTTTTTCATCCCCTCTCCCCTCTGTCACCTCTATCATAACCACCAAATTGCTTGGGCACGCCATGGATGACAGATTCCTCGATTGGAAACTCACGAACTCACTGGAACTCAGGACTAATATGCGACCATCACAGCCACCTAGCGGCGGAAGTACCAAACATCGACAGATAAGAGACGGCTGTGTGCCACCACGTTCCGAATGTAAAAGGATCAGGCAAAAATCAAATAGTTTCAAATGACCTTAAAGCAGAAAAGCAATGTACCTCAGTTAGGAGCAGGGCAATCATAATTTTTGGGATCATTAATGGAAGTGTGAGGCAGTGGCGTAGCCAATAGGGGGGGGAAGTGGCAGCCGCCCTCAGGACAATATATATATAGTATATACATAGTAGGTAGGTAAGGTGACCCTCGTCAGATGTTCGCCCCCCCCCCCCTGGACAAAATCCTGGCTATGCCAATGGTGTGAGGTACAAGGGCAAGTGTCACGAAAAAAAACTGTACTTATCCTATGTACGACCCTACTTGGAATATTCTGTACAGCCATGGAGCCATTACTTAGAAAGAGATATAGATATGCTAGAAAGAGTGCAGCGCAATGTCACTAGACTTATCAGTGGACTAAGTAACGTTGAATATGAAGAAAGGAATATTATGAGATTGCATATGTTCTCACTCACGTATATGAGATTAAGGGTTGATATAATTGGAATGTATCAACTCGTTAAAGGGTTATATAAGGTCAATCTGAATAATGTTCCTCTATTTAGAGTATCACATAGGGGTTGTCAATTCAGGTTAGACAAGTCAAAGTGTAGGACAGTTAAACAACAGGTTTTCAGTCAAAGGGTGGTTGATCAATGAAATAGGCTTCCTGCTGATGTTGTGGGTATGTATTTATGTGGGATGTGGGGATGCATTGAATGTATTCAAAAATACAGGGTGGACAATTTTTTAGGTTGGATAATCTTGTTTTAGTTATAATTAGAGGTGTATGAGGTGATAATTATGCTTGTAGGTGGGTGGATGGGTAGTATGTTGGTAGATAGCTTCTTTTTAATTCAGGATATATTATTCGTTAGGATGTCGAGTATCTTTTCTCCAGGCTAAAATTCCCATCGCAGGCTTAACTCGGATGGGCCCCTGTGGCTCTCATTGAGTCTGAACACTATAACTGCGCAATGCTCGTTTGAAGGCAAGGTACAGTGGTGGATAAAGAAACGCGTTGCCAAAAACCACTGCAAATCGAAATAATGTAAACCGACATCACTTCGCCATGTCTAGGTGCGTTTCGGTATTTTTCTCACATTTCCTTATCATGGCAATCTCGAGAACATGCTTTCCCCAGCTAACAAAGCGAACAGAATGGCCAGCAAAATAAACCGTCGACCCTCTCTTTAAGTCGCAACATTTTCCACCGAACCTGAAGTCAATTCCAGTGGTTTACCAGCATTCAACACACGCGTTCACATATCACAACACACATTCAATGCTGTCGCCCACACCACACGTGGACGTGGACAAAGCGTTGATCTGCAGCCGGCCCGGCTCAACATACCGCCCGGCCGGCCTTTGTCTGTCTCTCCAGGATAACACCGCTTCAAATCCCACTTAGTGCGCCTATCTGTGGCATGCAAACGACGCGCGCCGTCCCCCGTCTCGACTCGCGGCGAGCCGCGGCTCCGGCGGCGGCTTTTCGCCCCGGCTCAATGCGGCCGCACGGCGCCGCGCAGATAACTTGCGCTTAATGCGCGCCCTCCTTTGTGACCCGATCTGTCACGCCGCCGGCGCGCACGTGCGCGGGAAATTAGGAATGAAAACGCGCGCGCCGGCACGCGCCGATGCCGGCGCGGGCGCCGGCCCGTCGCCGCGCCGACTCGCCGATTCGAAATGTAATCCGATGATTATTTGATTGGGGTCGATAGCGGCGGATGTCGGCTCACAATGGGCGATCTGTTTCGCCGGGGGACGGCGGGCGTGCCTGGCCCACTTCGCCCGGTGTGGTCGCACACACGGAAGCTCGGAAGTGGCACGGGGCCCGTGGACTGTGGACAGGGGGCGGCATTTGGCCACCTTCCCCGGAGCAGAATGAGGGTGAAGCGGGCTGCCACTCTCGAAGAGAGAGAGATAGAGAGAGAGAGAGAAAGAGAGAGAGAGAGAGAGAGAGAGAGAGAGAGAGAGAGAGAGAGAGAGAGAGAGACGATTTTATACTTTGAGTCACTGGGTGGCCTCCAAAGCCAGTTCGAATGTTAATTATTTGCCAAAAATTCATGAATTGCACGCTTCACGATGAACATTAGCTGCCAGTGTTGAATATCAGGTCAGCGCCGGCAATGTTCAGCCAAGTTCCTATATCACACCATCTTTGAATACTAGCAACGCACGATTTGTTACGTTTCGACTGATGGGATAAGGGTCAGGTGAGATCCAAGTGTTGAGAACAATATTTTGGAAGCTTCAGAAATAATTTTTGTTCGGTACCTAGACGCACAAATCATCACGAACTCAGCCTGGCGTTTAAGTTCCCGCAGAAAGGATCATAAGTCGAAAAATGCTACCCGAGGTTTAGTAGGATCAGTGGCCTCGAATGACGTTAGAAAGGTCAATGACCGATGTAAGTGGGTTGAATGGGTTGTTATCGGTCTCCAGCAGTTCCCATTTGGGCCCATGCATGAAAGTAATTGAAATTAAAGTAATATGAATACATGAAAGTAATTATTGTAATAATTATTATTGTTATAATAATATTGTTAATATTACTGTTAATAATAATATTATTGTTCTAATAATAATATTAAATTATTGTAATAATAATACATTATTGTAATTTCACATAATGCGCGATTTTAGCGATAAACAGTCTGATTTGTTCGCTATTCTGAGGTCATAAGTCAACGACTTGACACCCAATCTTCAAATTGTTCTACCATGAGGTGGGCAAAAGATGCGACGTCAGGAGAAAATCCTTACGGGCGGGTGGTATCAACCCATCTACACGGGCGCGGATTAAAACATTAAACCACATTAAAACATCCGCTCATACTACAAATGAATGTAATTTGTGTGGGTTAGCCTAGCAGATAAATATATTTTATCCAGGTGACCAGACCAAAAATGTTTGAAAGCAAATGGATACCGATATTCATAGATGAGGCGGCAAGTGCTTTCACACATCATGGCATTTGCTTTTACTGGCGTGTTCTCTTTCACAATCACATTTTTGGGCGAACACTGAACTGTCATATAACTCAAAAGGACTCCATACAATTATCCTCTCTCTTTCCCTTTCTCTCTCTCTCTCTCTCTCTCTCTCTCTCTCTCTCTCTCTCTCTCTCTCTCTCTCTCTCTCTCTCTCTCTCTCTCTCTCTCTCTCTCTCTCTCTCTCTCTCTCTCTCTCTCTCTCTCTCTCTCTCTCTCTCTCTCTCTCTCTCTCTCTCTCTCTCTCTCTCTCTCTCTCTCTCTCTCTATATATATATATATATATATATATATATATATATATATATATATATATATATATATATATATATATATATATATATATATATATATATATATATATATATATATATATATATATATATATATATATATATATATATCTCTCTCTCTCTCTCTCTCTCTCTCTCTCTCTCTCTCTCTCTCTCTCTCTCTCTCTTTCTCTCTCTCACTCTCTCTCTTTCTCTCTCTATCTTTCTCTCTCCCTCTCTCTCTCTCTCTCTCTCTCTCTCTCTCTCTCTCTCTCTCTCTCTCTCTCTCTCTCTCTCTCTCTCTCTCTCTCTCTCTCTCTCTCTCTCTCTCTCTCTCTCTTTCTTTATCTCTTTTCCTCCTTCTTCCTTCCCCACCCGCCCCTCTCTCTCATCACAGAAATGCTCGTTATTTCTCCGAATAGCTTATATGTGGATGTAGCCCTGCGGTGGATCACGGGGTCGTCTCGGCACAGCCTGAGGTGACCCCGTGATCCATCATCACCGGCCCGACGGCTTCGGTCCGGGGCCCGCGGTCGTGTCAAATGACCAGGAGACAATACATCGCCGTCCGGCTAGAAGACAATAACTTGTGACGATGACCAGTTTGCCACCATTATCCTCACCGACCAGAAGCACTGAACACGCAGCAAGACAGGACCTGTTGGGCGTAGCCATGACCTTGCTACTACGAACGACGGCCACCAGTACAGGGCTGATACTTTGCCTGGGGCACGAGCAGTTGACCCAGTGCCGGTCCCGCTATCTTGAGCAGAGGTGAAAAACCCGCAACTTGCCAACGGGCGTAGGTGACATATATCGGAATATTCACCGCAGTTATTGTGGCAGCTCACGGTATTGAGCTGAACTGAGCTGACACAAACTACTTTAGGTCGCTGTGTTTTTGTGCTTTAAATGAATTGGTTGTGAGTCTGGCACTTTGTCCGGTTTCACGTGTTAAAAAAAAACTAATTGGATAACGGATGGATATCTTCTATGCGGCACTGATATGGATACGGATTTGATTGGTTCATACTGAAACGGATTTGAGGAATGTGTTCGGTGTCAAAAGTGCAAAATTGATGATGACACTTTGGATAGGCGTTGTTATGCTGGGGACAGGTGTTTGCTGTTCCCCAACGGTATTTAAGCGCTCCCGTATGACCAGTGCATCGCCATACACCGAGAAATTAAACACCGCGTCACTAAAATCATATCAGTCGGTGGTGACAATTACCGATAGGTGTATTCAAACATCCTTCATCCCAAGCTTCTCACGAGGCCAAGTTTGTCCGACACCTCCAGCAATCACTGTCCGCACCGCAGGCCGCAGAGACACCTTGTAATGAGAGGCATCATTTTCACCATAATGGCGTCCGAGCTAGTTTCCCTGGGCGCATCCATCTTTCTTCTGACAGACCATCGTGGTCAGCTTATTATGACGTCAGCCGACTGATGGATTTGATGGCCAATTACAGTCGAGTTCCTACTGTGTCATTGATTTTTTTTCTCTGCCGTAATGAATCGGTTTTAAATTTTGTCAGCAGATTAGCCGACGGTGGTGGTCACTCGACTTTGCGGCCGTCGACGCGCAGCGGCAACGCCACAGCGTCGCGAATGGGTGTTCCGTTGCGGCAGCACCTTTCGGTTCAATTGAGACGGCTTGGCGGCACGCGTAATCGGCGGGCGCGGATGTCGTGCGAGTACGCACAGGCGGTAGCCGGTGTTGAGCTCCGTCAACGGATGTCAGGTCCCCACGGACGCCACATGATGCACCATTTTCCCGGCCAGTTGCCGAAGCTCAACTCGGCCCGCCCGATCGCGCCTTGGTTGACTGCTGCACATAATCAGGAGCATCCGTGTCGGCTTATTTGCTGAACAGCAAATAAGCTGCAACTGTGCTAAACAGCACTGTTTAAAGAAGCGGAACTTATTTTCCCTTTCTGATCAGAACGCTACTTGTAGATTAGAATGCGCTTCCCAGACAGGTTGAACTCACATCATTTAAATAATTCAACTGAAAACAGGATTAACCGACTAAAGTTGGGTTTCAATGTGCAAGAAAAACCTCCCATACATGAGGAAAGTTAAGGTGAGACAAGACGATTTGCAAATTTCTTCTTTTCTTCGCTCAGCTTCTTCAGCCTGTGTGATCTTATCGGGTGACAGCTGAACTATTTAAATAATTACTTTGAGAAGACAAAAACACAACCTGCATCGATAAACACATTTGCGATCGGCTGCATAATTTGGCCAACATTGACGCACCCTCACCACGAAACGTAGAGCACAAGATGCTACGGTACTCCGTTAGTTCATTGGACGATGGGACAACATTCGCATGACAACTATATCTACTTTGCATGCTACCTCATTTGCACATGATTGCTTGTCGGTAATTGTCACTACCGATTGGGATAAGTTAGTGACACCGGTGTTTAATTTGCTGGTGTATGACATTGCACTGGCTATGCGGGAGTGTTTAAATGCCATTGGGAAACGTAAACACCTGTACCCAGCATAACAACGCCTATCCCGCCGGTCATCGTCCGCTTTGACACTTTTGACACCGAACCCATTCCTCAAATCCGTATCAGTATGAACCAGGCCAGTCTGTATCCATATCAGTACCGCATGGAAGACATCAATCCGGTATCCAATTAGTTGTTTTAACTAAAGCACGTGAAATAGTTAGAAATCTGATTGGTTGCATTAGCAAATAGCATGTAGATCATCAATATCATACCATATTTGAGCTAACAAGACAAAGAAAAAAGCGAACTTAGCATTTGTTGTGAAATATCGATTACAATGTTCATCAGCGGCACCGTATATTACCAAACCATAACAATTTCACTTCAGATCACATGTGCAGACAGGGCAGTCCACATACCTAGCTAGCATATGGCCTATGGGCATGAACAACGCACACAAGAAACAGAACAACTACCAAGGAATCAAACAAGATAAATGAAACAACATGAGGTTCCAAATGAAATACTAGAAATACCCACCCTGTTCACAGTCATATTAGTGTCACTATTGGTTGCAAAGTTGTGATATTTGGATGATCGATGAAAATGAGACATCAATTGATATTAAAATTAGTAACTTTTTGGTATATTTCCAGCGTTTCGGCTATTACCTTCATCAGGGTACAATCACAGTGTGATTGTACCCACTCATCTTAACAAAATAAAGCAATTACCAAGAACCAAGTGGGTTGACAGGCCTAAGCAGTACAGCAAACTAAAGTCATACGTAAGTACTTCACACCTGCACAACGTACCATGGCTTAATGATAATGAGTTCATTTTTATAAACCAGCACATGCCCACGGCATTACTCATAAGAGTTATTGTCCCGGACTTCTGCTTATGCAACTCGCATTTAGTTTTTGCTTCAGGCGGTAAATATCCTGTTTAGACTCATATTTTCGATAGGGTTCTCCATGGCGTCCCTCACTGTTTGCGGACAATTTGTCTCCGACTTCTTGATATTTGACTATACTGCGCTATTTTTCATATAAAGCAGCATATTTTTATTTTCGGTTCACTTTCATTGTGCACAAGCATAACAATCATCCAAACGTCCTGCAGAATATAACCTCGCAACAATATTCATTGCATATTATATTTGGTGATGGATATTTCCGATTTCCTTTCCGGATCCCTACATATCAAAATATCATCATTTCTTCCCTACTTCGAAGGTATACTCGCTACTTTCCTTAATATATACCGCCATTTGGTAGAACCGCTGCAAACTTTATGTTGAGGTGCAGTTCGACGAAAATTTGACAGCGTCATGTACGTTTAGATTCAGAGTTAGCTGGTTTTCAACAAAAAATCAGACTGGCCATAACAGCCACAGTACGTGGAGGGCATGCATCGTGAAATAAATAAATAAATAAGAAATTACGCTTGATTCTGTAGTAAGAACTAAATCGAATCCTTTTTTTATATCGCTAGTATTTCATGATTATATTGCTTTATTGCTGAAGGAGGAAAGATTACGAAGGCGTCAAATTTGCCGTCGAATGTGTCAATAATTCCCGGCATAATAGCTCGCCTTGTGATATGAACGTAAGCAATTTAACTTTGGAGGTGGATTGGCACTACCAGTGTGTTTCTCTGTAAAGTTTATAACTGAATGCGTTCATAGTTATCATGATATTCCCAATCGAAGTCAAATGATGGATGCGAACATCCTAGTTCATATGCTTCAAAAGAAACGCTTAGTTTGCAGGTGTCGTAACTAGCTTGTGTTCCGTTATATTCGCATTGCGCACCTACCTTCTAATCACGTGTATATATTCCATTCATACATTTGTTCAGAAGCGGATAAAGTTGACGTGCACGTGCGTGGATATATTTTGCACACATTCGCACCTCTCCAGAAGCCATGATGACGTCAGAGACACTTATATCATCATCTGTTTACAAACAACGTATTCGGCAGTTTCAGCGACATTGTTTGCCGGCAAGCAGTGAAATGCACTTCTGGATATTGGCCGTAGTACTTTATGAGTTCATTTAAAATGGACAGGGTAGGCAGAACTATTGTGTTCGGAACAACAACAGAATATCTGTGGGGTGGGACAAGGGTACGCCATTTATGCATAATTAGTATGAAGGTATCTACCTACCTCGGTGAGAATGAAGCAACATGCATAGATGGGTTGCTGAAAGTGATTAGGTATATAGAACATATCTACAAGTTCATTGATAGCAGTGTGATTACTGGTACCTAGATTGCATACAAGTTGTATGTTGACTGGAAATTCATAAAACAATGGAATGAATCCATCTCACGCTACTTCTGCATGTGTTTGACATTACCTTAGGGTGTCTGCGGAACGTATACGACAATGCAGTTGCTAATTAGATGCATCAAATATTTTTGAACCCATACAAAAATTAAGCATCATCTAACCCTTTACAATGTAATGCTGTGATTGGAAAACCGAAGGTCATATGATATCTTTGCTCAATTTTCGTTTCCACGACATAAATTGGAGAGTCAATCAGGTATCCAAACCTTATCCGCTAATCTTCACCAAACTCTATCTGATTCGCTCCGATTTTCGTGTGAAACAGGTATCCGTACGGATATCCAATCCGTGCTATGCTCTAGTGCTTACCTAGCTTTAAATGGTGCTCTACTGAATGCCAATAAGCACAACGTACACATTTACGGCACCTACGCACTTTGTCATCCCTGCAATTTTGTGTACGTCCGGCATAGGCGCATCCAAGAGGGAAGGGGCAAGGGGGCCAAGGCCCCTTATAGTTCTAAATTTAGTTTTCTGAGCCTGAAAACCAGAACATTAAGACCAGCCCTACCACCACACCCCTGAACAACTTTTTTCTCTGAAAAGAAGGACCATTTTCTGAAAATAAAATTCAAGCCATACTCCACGATCGAGAGCACAAAAAAACGTGAAGCTTCGTCTATCCTGCCACGCCCCTTTAACACGCTCGCCGGAGGTCTCTCACACAACTAGCACAGGAAGGGGATGGGGGCGGATATGATTCCATAGGGAACTACTAAAGCTAGAAGCACACAATTTTGAGGCTAGATTATGACTGCAGTGAACTCGCTTCAATATAAATTTCATGACCTTAGGTCAATGCATTCAGGGTCAAATGAGGTCGAAATCGGCCGCCACAACGCTCCGCCGCTCGACTGCACCGGCAAAACCTTCGCGACATTGAACTTTCGGCGACCAGGCGGCCGGCCGATCGATGGACTTTGCACCCCCGCAAATTCTATGTTTACCAATGGATTTCGATGTTTGCATAGGATGCCCAAATCAATTTTTAACAACGTCACAATATTTCATTACAATATCCCTCAACCCCCCTTTATGGGATGTAGTCGAAAATCAGGAGGGGGGGGGGACGGATTACGCCACCTCCGGTGCGCGTGCTAATAAAATACTGGGTGTGCACCTGACATCCTACACCTAATTGCGAAGGCGTTCGAAAACAACGCGAACACGTACTGAATTAAGTGTGTACGAGTATTCCTTTTCCTTACTGCTCGAACTATGCAATACTAAAATCCATCAAGTAGGCAGCTACATACCCACTCCTCCGCATTGTTACCTCAACATACAGACAAACCTGCACCACGCACGGGCTACGATGCAACAGCTGATGGTGGTGTGCGTGGCAGCAATAGGCAAATACCCGACGTTGCTAACCGGTGGGCTCTATAGAGGAAATTGTTTCCATTTTTCGGATACTGCATACTGACCAAGCACCATATATTATACTCATTGTGTATATATTATATTATATTATGTAGTATATTATATTATATATTATATTACATTATATATTATATTATATTATATATTATATTATATTATATATTATATATTATATTATATTATATTATATATTATGTTATATATTATATTATAGTATATATTATACCATATATTATACTAATGGCGCTTACAACTAAAGCAACTGTCGACTGAGCAGAAGAAAACTTATAGGAACACCTTAACAAGAGTCTGAATTCACAATCCCTCACGCTATCATAGATAAACCATAAAACACCAGATTTCAGGTAAGCCTCTAGATTTGACGTAAGCTTTTAGATATGAGTGAACCTTATTTCAGGGGAAGCCTATGTATTTCAATAGACTTCTAGATTGGCAGCACTGGGCATGCATCGGCGAAGCAGAGCTCCAAATTTTAGCGAAATATCCGAAGAGCTACATATTCATCCCGAGCGTGATAGAATTCGGCTAGACTTTGTAGACAGCACTCTCAAGCGACACCATACATCGCTGGCGCATGTGCACGAATTTGGCACGAATGTTGCGTCGGTTGGACGCATTTGGCTGTTCCCAAGCAGGTTTTGGCCCATCCAGATCCGACGGCTGGATCCGTCGGTGGCTGTGGGAGTAAGAAGACAAAATATCCAGCGGCATATTATACGGCCATGGGCAACAATATTAGTAGGACGTGAATATTTTCAACAACGAGTTGTATGTATATTATTGTTCCTATGGCAGTAAAGGTTGACTTCTGAGCCACGAAGATCTCTCAGGAAATCTGAAATAATTGCTCTGGACACTGAACTATACTTCGTGAAAACGGCTGCCAAATCCTTGGCAGAACCTCCTGGCAAATTATAACTTTCAATAACACAAAATTATTTAAAATAACTACTTCAGATATGTAAATTCTAATGAATCCATGTATTAAACAGGTGATAGATTCTGGATTCTGCTACATATCTTCAATATAATGTTCGAATTGGATTTGAGACAATGGCTTCAAGACGAAAGCGTGTAGGATTAGAACCTGAAATTCATACATGGTTTCCAGAGCGTGCTGACCTGTCTAACAGTCCCCCGGTCGGTGGTAGGTCGTGGCTGTTAAACCGTCTGTCATTGCCATACACCGAAATTACCCAATAAACGAAATGCGGCCACGTAGTAGGTCACTTAATATCCTGCTACGCATGCTTTCTTCGTCAAACAACTTAACATAACCGTTCCGACAATCGTCTACCGATGCATCATTCCATTGATTCAAACTGGCGTCCTGTACGGCCATATCGGTGGGTCACATGCTGCTAAGTGCGGGCCATCACGAGCCGTCGGCGCACGAGCCGGCTGGCGCCGAAATATTACGCGAATTTATCGGCCGATTTGTCGGTCACCATTTTCACTTGAGCTCCATTTTGTTGCACGCTACATAACTCGCCCGGGACCGAAAATTCCTTCGCGGTGCGAAAATCGCCGTTGATTACACACTGGATGAAGACAGTCCGCTATCTGTTCGTTCGGCATCGGCGTTTGAGTGGACGTTAACGGCCGCGGTTTTCATTAGCTCCAGCATTATCGTCCATTTTCGGCGAGATTTACGATCGACAAATTAATTGTTTCGGTGCAGGCGGACCGGCTGGCGGCGGCTCTGCGCCGGCAATTCAGCCAGCTGAGCCGCGCGGCTGGAAGCCACTCAGCTGACTGCCCAAAGCCACTCAGCTGACTGCCAAGTGCGACGGTGCAGCATCGTCCGGAGTCTGTAGCGGGAGTCGGTCGCTGCGACTGCACTTGTCACCTGTCGGACGCCA
This sequence comes from Ashinkailepas kermadecensis, assembly GCA_034440615.1. Lineage (NCBI taxonomy): Eukaryota > Metazoa > Arthropoda > Thecostraca > Neolepadidae > Ashinkailepas > Ashinkailepas kermadecensis. The sequence goes on from JAOTOM010005177.1 coordinate 1,350,739, forward strand.
ATCGCCACTCGGCGCTCGAACCCGCACTTGGCGGCTCGAACACGCACTCGGCGGCTCGAACACGCACTCGGCGGTTCGAACACGCACCTGGCGGCTCGAACACGCACTCGGCGGCTCGAACACGCACTCGGCGGCTCGAACACGCACCTGGCGGCTCGAACCCGCACTCGACGGTTCGAACACGCACTCGGCGGCTGGAACCCGCACTCGGCGGCTCGAACACGCACTCGGCAGTTCGAACACGCACTCGGCGGCTCGAACCCGCACTTGGCGGTTCGAACCCGCACTCAGTGGCTCGAACACGCACTCGGCGACTCGAACCCGCACTCGGCGGTTCGAACCCGCACTTGGCGGCTCGAACCCGCACTCGGCGGTTCGAACACGCACTCGGCGGTTCGAGCCGGTCCCGTCGGAACGTTGTCCGTGATGTTCGGCGACGCAATTTCGTCAGCTCTTCAAATGTCATTTTTGTGCGGACAACGTCCACAGCTCACCATCAAAACCTTCACCATACAGCATACAACATACAGGACACATTTTCAGTAAACAAACATCACCGTAAGACATAGCGTTAATGACGTCACGATGGGTGACCAGTCATCGGTATGGCCTAACAGTAAGGGGACGCGGTAGCTCAGTTGGTGGAGCGTCGGACTCTTGATCGCAAGATTGTGGGTTCGAATCTCACAACCGATGGCGTTTACCGAATCCACCCGCGACCAATCGGCGTGAGAGGTTGGCGACGCTATATGACCTAGTGGTTGAATGCGTCGTGAAAGAACCCAAGGTTCTTCTTCTTCTTCTTGGCCTAACAGTCAACACCAGATGAGGGCCGCCGGCACCCGGGGAGAGGCAGAAAGGGGCAGTAGGGGTAGTGTCTCGCCCACATTTGCCCGCAATCACAACACGCTGGATCATAGTGAACGACTGTGATGGGCCCAGCACCAAAGCTTCAATGGGGAGCACACAGCTTCTATAGGTCAAAAATCGTATTAAAAAGACGAGACCATTGACGTATATTGATATTCCAACGAAGGCGTTCGCAAACACCAGGGAAGTATTTTGGAGTGCTGTTTGGTAGGTTTGCGTTGTATAAGGTTTGCATTGGATGAGGTGTGATGGTTGGACAAGGTTTGCATTGGATGAGGTAGTGATTGGATAAGGTTTGCATTGGATGAGGTGTGATGGTTGGACAAGGTTTGCATTGGATGAGGTAGTGATTGGATAAGGTTTGAATTGGAAGTACCGTTCGTGTCATCTACGGGTGGTGTCGAGGAGGGACGGTTCCATATCGCGTTTGCATCTCAAATATGGCTCCCATCTTGCGCACCGGGTGCACATGGAACCATCAACAGCCGATTACTGGGAACGAAAGACGCAAACTAAACACAAGTACCGACGGCTCGCATTTGGCTCTTCTCATTTCTTTTTGTGGTTACTGGGGAAAATGAGACATCACCATTTACATTGGGCTGCTACTCTATCGGTAGCTGAGGCTGCCGAGACGTTACCATTATCATTGGGCTACTGCACTATCGGTAGCTGAGGTAGCTGAGACGTTCTCATTCTCACTGGGCTAATGCACTATCGGTAGTTGAAGCTGCTGAGACGTTACCATTACCGGAGAGGTTGCACTACCGGCAATTTAGATTTTGCTATTAGCGGTTGGCTATGCTGTCGGTAACCGAGATGTTACCATTGCCGACCGCCTACACTATGGGCAACTGAGATGTTGCCATCATCAATATCGCACCGTCCCTGAGATGTTACCATTGCCGATCGCCTACACCATGGGCAACTGAGATGCTACCATCATCAATGTCGAACCGTCCGTAACTGAGATGCTGCCATCATCAATATCGCACCGTCCCTGAGATATTACCATTGCCGATCGCCTACACCATGGGCAACTGAGATGCTACCATCATCAATGTCGAACCGTCCGTAACTGAGATGTTGCCATCATCAATATCGCACCGTCCCTGAGATATTGCCATTGCCGATCGCCTACACCATGGGCAACTGAGATGCTACCATCATCAATGTCGCACCGTCCGTAACTGAGATGTTGCCATCATCAATGTCGCACCGTCACTAACTGAGGTGTTGCCATCATCAATGTCGCACCGTCCGTAACTGAGATGTTGCCATCATCAATGTCGCACCGTCCGTAACTGAGATGTTGCCATCATCAATGTCGCACCGTCCGTAACTGAGGTGTTGCCATCATAAATGTCGCACCGTCCGTAACTGAGATGTTGCCATCATCAATGTCGCACCGTCCGTAACTGAGATGTTACCATCATCAATGTCGCACCGTCCGTAACTGAGATGTTGCCATCATCAATGTCGCACCGTCACTAACTGAGATGCTGCCATCATCAATGTCGCACCGTCCGTAACTGAGGTGTTGCCATCATCAATGTCGCACCGTCACTAACTGAGATGCTGCCATGATCAATGTCGCACCGTCCGTAACTGAGATGTTGCCATCATCAATGTCGCACCGTCACTAACTGAGACGTCGCCACTAGCGGGCTGCACGGCTGGGAGTCGTCGCCGGCGGCGCTGCACCGTGAGCAGCCGTGATGCTGCCGTCACCAATGGCCGGGGGGCGGCCGAGTCCGTACCGCTGGGTCAGCCGCCTCAACGGTAATCACGCCAGAAACGTCGCCACTAAATCAGCCGCGGCCATTAGAGTAGCAGTGGTTTTCATTAGCCGGGCCGGGGCGGAAGCGGCGCCGCCGCCGCCCGGCCGATTGGTCGCCGGCAGGGGGCGGGCCGGGCGCCTGCCGGCCTCTGTACCTCCGCACCTCTCCCGGGCTCCGGCACTTGCCGAGGTGAGGCGCACTCCACCCACCCCACCCGGCGTGTGCGGTCCGCTGCGGTTCTGCCCGGCGGGAGGAGGAGGGGATGCCCCTGGGAGACGCTTCAGCCTTCGGTTCCACCCCTCGGGAATAGAGGCTGGTCTCGGGAGAAGCTTCAGCCTTCGGTTCGGTCCCGCGAGAGGAGGAGGGATGCCCCCTGGGAGACGCTTCAGCCTTCGGTTCCATCCCTCTGGAATAGAGGCTGGCCTCGGGAGAAGCTTCAGCCTTCGGTTCGGTCCCGCGAGAGGAGGGGATGTCCCCTGGGAGACGCTTCAGCCTTCGGTTCCATCCCTCGGGAATAGAGGCTGGTCTCGGGAGAAGCTTCAGCCTTCGGTTCGGTCCCGCGAGAGGAGGAGGGGATGCCCCCTGGGAGACGCTTCAGCCTTCGGTTCCACCCCTCGGGAATAGAGGCTGGTATCGGGAGAAGCTTCAGCCTTCGGTTCGGTCCCGCGAGAGGAGGAGGGGATGCCCCCTGGGAGACGCTTCAGCCTTCGGTTCCATCCCTCGGGAATAGAGGCTGGTCTCGGGAGAAGCTTCAGCCTTCGGTTCGGTCCCGCGAGAGGAGGAGGGGATGCCCTCTGGGAGAAGCCCCAGCCTTCGGTTCGGTCCCACGGGCGGAGGAGGGGCTAGCCCCTGGGAGAAGCTTCAGCAACACGGTTCCGATGTTCGATGAGTGCAATGACTTCACCGCGCTGATGGACTCGCAGACAGGACTTTGAACTCGTGTACTGAGTTCAAACCAGCAATATCCAAGTGAGCAGTGGTCGTATATGCACACAAAAGATCAGGTCCACTTCAACAAGGCGGCTTCCCTTTAGATGCCTAAGAGATATCTGCGACCTATAATGGGCTGAAATATGGCAGATGTATGTCAACTATGGTAAGTGTAAGGCTATGCATCTGGAGTAGGGAGTTGGGACACTTGGACATACATACAATGGGAAGTAGTGAATTGTATGTCATTTAAGAGGGAAGATATTTAGGTGTGTTACTTTGAACTGATCTTAAAGAAGACAAACAATGTGCCTCAGCTAGGAACAGGGCAATCATGATGCCAAGAATCATTAATAGGAGAGCTAAGTATAAGGGCAAGGAAGTTATGAAAAAGAACCGTACTTAGCCTATGTGCGGCCCAACGTAGACTTTGGACAAGAAAACCTGGCACACCATTTGGCGGTGGCAGGCTGTCCCACTATTCCACCAGCATCGCAGGGGCGGCTTGATCTTGGCGAATCTACGCCATATAACGACTGGAAGCCTGATGACTGGTCATCCGATGATCGAGAGAGATTGGCTTTGAAGCGAATCAAGTAAGCGCTTAGCGGGTTCCATAGTAAGCGCTTAGCGGGTGTCACGCGGAGAGAACGCAGCGTGACACGACACCCGAGACGGGAGACGCAAGGACAGCCGCTCCTGCACGACGTCATCCACCTCGCCGTCGTTCTGCACAAGCGACCCCTGCGGTTTCCAGCAGTCCCTCGCTGCCCACCTAGTCGTCACAGGGACAGCTCTGGCAGCCACAGGTCCAGCGCGGCGGTGACGAACCTGGTCGTAGCAATGCAAACTGAGAATTCGAAGAAAAGAAACACGAGTGCACTTGGAAGGCTAAGTACTAGAGGTCGGCATCCGTACGGATATCCACGGATATCCGTGGATATCCGTGCTGTGGATGGATATGGATGGATGATTTATTGCCTATATTTCAAATGGATGGATATGGACGGATGACAGTTTTCACTGATGTATGCGGATGGATGTATGATTTTACTGTGGATAAATGTGCCTGACCGATGAACCCTTCTTTTTCAGTGAATTCACATGCAATTACTGAAGACCATTTTACAATGGCCACTTGCGAGCTACTACTCTGAGTTTGAAATTAGCACCTAATCCTACATATGTGTAAAGACATGTCTAATGCACAAAGTCACGTCTAGTGTGGCCCGAGATCATCATATCCACCATGGCTGTGAGTAAACAGGAAATATCGAGGCTTCTGCGGGCAAACAGCCCGAGAGTCACCCTCTGCGCCAACGAAGAAGGCCGATCTGCTGTTTGGGACAATTTTCGATGTGTGGAGTTAGATGAGTGCCGCGTCGCCTTCGTTGCCTGTGTCAAATGCCACGCCATATATGGTCATAGTAATAAAGATGGCACAACCAACCTTAGAAATCACAAGTGTGGTTTGAAAGGGCCAGAGGCAGGCCAACAGACCCTGACTTCGTTCTGTGGTCCGACTGCCGCGCCGAACGCGGTCAGCGAAGCCAAACGGCGTGTCGCAGCAAAAGCAGCCCTGTGCACTGCCCAGGATTTTCGCCCCTATACCTTCGTGGAAGGGGAAGGCTTCCGTCAACTCGCTCAGGAGCTGCTGGACCTAGGGACGGCAAACTCGGCGAAACACCTAAAAGCAGACGACGTGCTCCCGAGCGCGCGCACAGTTGGTCGTGAAGTACAGAAGCAGGCGAATGACAGGCGGGGCCAACTTCGCCGTGAACTAGAGGAAACCATAAGTGCAGCAGTGACAACTGATGGCTGGACGTGCAGCACCACACGCCATGAGTTCATCTCCATTACCCTTCATAGCGTAGCAGACACGAAAGGACAGCTGGAGGTCAAAAGCAAAGTGCTTGGCGTCAGAGCTATGGATGAAGCCCACACGGCAGCCAACATTTTCGCAGCGATCAGCTCTGTTCTCGACGAGTTCATACCTAACTGGGAACAAGACGGTCGTGTCAGTGCCGTGGGCACTGATAACGCAGCCAACATGCGCGCTGCGTTCGATCGACGTGCCTCGCTTTGGCTCGGCTGTACCTGTCACCAGCTTCACCTGGTGGTGAAGGCAGCTCTGGAGCCGGCGACGGGTGAGCGCCGTCAGTGGGCTGAGGAGAGTGAGGACGCCCTGCGAACCGCAGCGCAAAGAATCTGCGATCAGCTAAAGTCCAGCAAACAGCTGGTCTCGCTGGTCTCGCTGGTGAGGCGAAAGGGCCTGGATAGGCACCTCACCAAAACCCTCGAACAGGAGTGCGAGACCAGCTGGCACAGCACGCTCATCATGGTGAAGTCGATCCTGGAGGCCATGGAAGACATGCGCCGCCTGCCGGCGTTTGTGGACGACCCGCCAGTAGAGGAGCTGCTAGGCAGCCTGCGCGCCAGCACCTTGCGTCAGATTGTTGACGTCCTGGAGCCGCTGACGCTGGCTAGCAACCAGCTGAGCTGCGAGCGTTCGCCTACCCTCCACCTGGTCGTGCCCTGCTTGGAGCGGCTCCTTCAGCACCTGAAAGCAGATGAGGAAGGCGACCTCATTGCGGAAGAGTTGAAGCGCCGCCTAAGAGCAGGTCTGCTGCAGAAGTACAAGGTGAAACCAGCACACGTGGCGGCGGCACTCCTGTGGCCGCCCCACCGTAGTCTGAGCATTTTCAAATTCCTGGACGCACAGCTGAAGCAGGAGGGCCAAAACCTGATAGCCGACTTGGCGAAGCAGCTCGTGCGGATCCGAGATCGTGGCAGCTGCAGAAGTGCAGCCGCTGTCGACCACGACTCACCAGACTCGCCACTGCCTGCCGAATCGCACCCATCACAGTCAGGGCTGAGCAGTAGCACCATGGCAAGTTTCTTCAGCTTTGCAGCTGAAGGCTCTGCCGGAGCCGAAGCCAATCCATCGCGGTCTTTACAAGCGGAGCTCGCTGAATACATGGAGCAGCCGGGGCCCGAACTGGCAGTCTGTCGTGATCCATGTGGGCAAGACATCCTAAAGTTCTGGTCGGCGCGCGGCGTCCGGGAAAGGTTCTGCCTGTTGCATCAGCTGGCACGGCACCTTCTGGCAGTACCTGCTGCCAGCACTGCATCAGAACGCGCATTCTCAGCGAGTGGGCGTATCCTGGAGGAGCGCCGTTCCCAGCTCGCTCCTGAGAGCGTCGACGCGCTGATGGTTCTGCGGAAGCAGTAAGAGAAGTCGACCTGCAACTAGTTGGTGGTGATGAACGGTGTTATATCACACAGTACCAACTTTTTGGACATGTGCTCTTTCACGTGTCTTTCATGTTCATGCCTCTTATTTTCCCTTAGCACAGTATTCACAAGTTGTTGAATGAACACCAAATGTTGCTTGTTTTCAGCTCGCTCTTTGGAGCATAGTACTGCAACGAAGTGGTTCAGAACTAAACCTACCAAAGAAGCTACCAAATAGGTCGGTCGACCTGCAACTAGTCATTAGTTCTGACTGCTGAACGTTTTTATTAGGTATAGCTTCACCGTTGTGGATAACACCTGCCTACTCATTGATGTGCACAGACTGGAAATACATGTGATTCACACAAAACCAGGTATTTGTAGTCGTCTACAGCGTTTATTTATGTATTGGAAATACGTTACCAACAGATGTTATATCCGTCCAGAAACAAATGATGTCAATTATTAAAACGGCGTTTTACAGAATTTCTTTTTCGTGTCTTTCCACCGTCGTGATAAACGCGTCATTTAGCTCGAAAACATTATGAAGGTAGCAATTTACATATGTCATGTTGACATGTACTAACCTGAAAGGGTCATGGCATATATGGATGGATATGGATGCAGCATATTATGTAGGCGGATGGATATGGATGGATAGGAAATTTGCTTCATGGATACGGATGGATATGGATAACACATGAGGAGGAGGTGGAACTGGTGGATGGATAAGGATGGATACAAATTTGGGCTGACGGATGCGGATGGATATGGATATAAAAAAAGCCATCCATGTCGACCTCTACTAAGTACCCACAACAAAAAATCGCATGATGAACACGTACAAGTCTTTGCACGGACATCCTATAGAGAAAGCAGCAACATTTTCCATTGCCATGAAGATGTTCAACATTTTGAGGGGAAGAAGTTCAACATCGGAAGCAGGTGGGCTCGAACGCCCACCTGCTGGATGCACCACCGAACGCGCCCTCTCAAGCACCAGCATCGAACGCGCCCTCTCAAGCTCGTACACACATGCTCCAGCATCCACGACAAGAGCACCGTCTTGCTACCAGGTCCAGTGCGTGTTCGAAGACACTACCTCCTGCTCACGTGCGGCGCGTTCGAGCCGGGTCGGCGCGCCGCGCGACTATCCTCCGCCCAGCTAACTTATTACAATCATTAACCGAACGGCCGATAAATTTTTCTCGCCTCTCAGGCTTAATTGAGACACAACGGCCGATAAATTACTGCGGGGAAAATCAATGCGGTTCTTGCAGCGGTAAAAAGGCGCGGCGCGGTCCGGCGGCACCCAAACTGGTCGTGACGAACGGCCGTCTGTGGGTGGCTACGGGGTAACGTCACGGCTCTGGACGTAACGTCACGGCTCTGGACGTGGCCGCTGGCGACACGGACGGCTCCGGACGTAACGTCACGACTCCGGAGATAACTTCACGGCTGTGGACGTAGCGTCACGGCCCTGAAGATAACTTCACGGCAGTGGACGTAGCGTCACGGCTCTGGACGTGGCCGCTGTCGAAACGGACGGCTCCGGACGTGACGTCACGACACCGAGCGTAACGTCACGGCTCTGGACATAACGTGACAGCTCTGGACGTAATGTCACGGCTCTGGACGCAACGTCACGGCTCTGGACATAACGTCACGGCTCTGGACGTAACGTCACGGCTCTGGACATAACGTCACGGCTCCGGACATAACGTCACGGCTTCGAACGTAACGTCACGGATCTGGAGATAACGTCACGGTTACGGACATGGCCGGCGGCCGAGGTGTGGCAGGAGGATACGATGCGTCAGGCGATAACGATACTTGATGGGCGATGATGGCACGGGCGGATAATGACACACGGCGGGGAAATCAGCGCAGATTGTTAATGGTGATGTTAATACAGATAAGGCTGTGATTCACGACTGGGAGATCGGTGCGGTCACGTCGTGGCAGCGCTGGCTGGTGATCACGACCGGAACGTAGGCGTAGGACGGGTAGTGATTGTCGCGCAGATAGGATAGGATATAATTTTGATGCACGGCAAAAGAATTGGAGAAACGAAAATAATTTAACATTCATCAACCTGTTCGCAAAGTACCTTGAATAAAGCTGTCACAATCTGCAGCAAAGTACAGACCTATGGGTTCCCTATCCTTCTAAGGAATTGCGGCGCTCAAAAGCATATTTTGGAACAACGATAATTTGCGACATCACTCGTTTTATAAGTGAGTTAACACCGTGACAATAAATAAAACACTGGTAAACTCTCGGGGACGCAAAATAATTATTGAGAAATTATGCCTCTGCAAAGTTAATAGATAGGACAGCAGAGGATGAAGACAACGCGGTGTATTCATCACGGCAGGGCGGCCGTGACCTGTACTGTTCCCATTGGGATATCGCCTCGAGCAGCATGTAGCCATGTACACATGGACCTGACGCATACATGCACACACACACACACACACACTCTCTCTCTCTCTCTCTCTCTCTCTCTCTCTCTCTCTCTCTCTCTCTCTCTCTCTCTCTCTCTCTCTCTCTCTCTCTCTTATTTTTTTTTTTTTTTTTTTTTTTTTTTTTTTTTTTTTTTTTTTTTTTTTTTTTTTTTTTTTTTTTTTTTTTTCTCTCTCTCTCTCTCTCTCTCTCTCTCTCTCTCTCTCTCTCTCTCTCTCTCTCTCTCCCTCCCTCTCTCTCTCTCTGAAGACATATTCAGTCGTTGCAGGCTTGTTTGTTCTATGCGGGCGTGTGACTGAGTCCGTGTGCCGAGCTCGCTAACATTCAATTCCAGCCGAGACGGCCACAAGCACGCTGCCCCCGGGCGGGTGTCATGGAGTTAATCGCGTGCGCGGTGTGCGGCCGGCTTCACTGCCGAGTGCGTCTCCGTCGCGCGCGGTGACGACCTGCGGACCATCACCGGCGGCAGTTCCTCGGTTGGAGACCGATCCGCCGCCGCCCGCCCGCCGCCCGCCGGGCGGAGCGGCCGCCAGCGCGCGCGCGGCCAAACAAGATGAAACGCGCCGACGGAGGCGTCGCTAACGCACGTGAAATCGCCGAATGAAGCTGTGCGGTCGACGCCGAGGCGGCGGCCGTGGCGACCGCACGGCTCTGTGCTGGAGCCGGCGTAACTCGCGTCGGCACTGCGCCGCGGGTCGCGAACTGGTCACAGAGGGGGGGAGTCAGGTGGTCTCCGGGAGTCGGTAGACGGCCCCCATCAGGCTGGTAAACAGGAGTCTACGTCAGTGGGGTGGGGATGGGGTGGGGGTAGGTGGGGGTGGGTTGGGGAGGGGGGCTCAGGTGGTCTCCGGGAGTCGGTAGACGGCACCCATCAGGCTGGTAAACAGGAGTCCACGTCAGTGGGGTGGGGGGCTCAGGTGGTCTCCGGCAGTCGGCCGACAATACCTCACCACGCTAGTAAACAGGAGTCCACGTCTGAGGGGGGGGGACTCAGGCGGTCTCCGGGAGCCGGTCGATGGCATCTAAACAGGAATCCTCGTTAGCAGTAGGTGAGCTTCCAAGCACATCCAAGGTCTAATACTACTTACATTTTAACGCTAACTGCACTACAGGCACAGTCGAAATTTCTCATGGTAAGGTAAGCTACCGATGAATGAGGTAGCAAACCGTAGTGCTGGATATTGAACAGCTGTCAATAGAAAATCAGAAAGTTTGGTTAAATGAGGGTAAACTCCACTCGGTCTTGTCTCCTTGGGCTAAAAAAAAACTAAGCTAACGCTGACTACACCCCTCACGCAGATGGCTACTGGCACTGGCTTGTAAGAAGAGAACATTACAAGTGAAGGCACTTACACTGCAATATGTGTATCAGGAGGCAGAGAGGAAGTTTATCTTTCCGGCATGCACCTGAACTCGAAATCCACCCCCCATGCGCTACCGCAACAGCCGGCTTTGGCGTATCACACAGAGTTCCGCGATCCGCGGAGGACCAGCCAGGCTTCCAATCCGACAAAACCCAACCAAATATACATCTAAAAGGACAATATCAGTTTGTTCTGCGACACGGTTAACCGACTGACATGGGCGCTGGACAGCCGTGTCTCCCAGCGCCAGGTCGCAGTTTGTGCTGGTCTGCTGGCCTGCTGGCGCGCCGCCTAGATCATGAGTGAAAATCTCCCGCACCGCGATATTTCCGGGTGCACCCACCACCAATCAGTGTGGGGGGGGGGGACCCGAACGCCACATTACCGGGCAGATTGAATGCGCTGTAAAACGGAGAAACGTGGGCAATCGCGGCCAGCTTGGAAGGCCATCGTCCTCCTGTAAAAACAGGCCTTATCGCCTGGGGCTATTATTCAAACTGCTAAACACATTTTCTCCGTATGGAGTGCACCATATCACCAAGACACAGTCGAGTCAGGGGAGTGGCACCCCCGCTGTTTTCAGGATTACCAATTCAGATTCAGGTCATGAAAGGTCATTGACCTGGGACGTGTCAAAGTGGGTGATGTTCAACCATCTTCAAAGTGTCGGAAATCCGAGTAGTTGCGCAACATATAAGCACCAATCCCAGAGCATGCTGCTTGTTCACCAAGACGAACAACCTCCAATTTGGAAATGTTAAGGAATGTCAAGGTGCTGACCTGGGGTCAATTAATTTCCGCGTTTTTTCCGTAGCCTGTGGTGAAAAGTCAATTTAATGAGTAGACTGTCACAGCGAAAAAGATAAAGAGCATGCAATTAGCATTCTAGGTGAAATTATGCATCAATGGTCAGTAATATAAAGTCTTATGTGTATTCTGCAATCTACATAATGCCATCTGATACATCATGCTGCTGGTGATGGTGATGTTGCTCGCCAGGTGATGCTGTATTCAGTTTCAGCGCCGCCTAATTCGTGGGACATGATATTGGATGGCCAATGGGTGATCTGATATGACCTGAACTCGTGTGATCGGGTCTTATTTTACCTGATTTGACCTTTCTTTTGGAATACTACCCCGGCAGTAAATGATGTTTGCATCATTCACGTAAGTGAATGATGCAAACATCGGTTTATCAAGCTATGCATTGTCCCAGCGTGACTTAAGTTCAGACTACGAGGTCAGAAGCTGGACAGTTTACAAAGACGCATGGGATAGAGACAAATATTATTGATTAATATATTAATTTGCAGCAGTTGTACTGGGTGTGATACCTGCTCTTATATTATGGACACGAGATAAGTATTAGGTAGGGTTTACCGAACCTACCCACCTGTCACCAAGCAGACTCGTCTGATATAATTCACTCTAACTTCTTTGTTTTGGGAAATGAAGAGATAAATACGACATCTATTGATATAAATGTATCTATGACCTACACACATCACCGAACCAGTATTCAAGGCCAAGGATATTGGCTTGCAGGACGAAATAAAATTTACCATGATATCCTAAAATGTCTGCGATTATCCTGCATGTCGTGGGTGTGACGGTTTGGGCACCGACTGCACCCTGCATCCGTAGCAATATTGACTGGCCCGGATAGGGCGCGGGTCTCATGGGCGCAAGTATGGGCCGGGCCGGGCTAAAACAATTGGGCCCGTTTCGAATTTCGTCCATCACCGACAGACACTTGCTGTGCTATTGAGTGTTGGGCCTGGTTGCTTACATCGTGTCGTCACTATATCACACCCGCCGCCGACAGAAACTTCCTTTGCTATTGGGTGCTCAGCCTCGTTGTTTACATCGTGTAGTCACTATATCACACCCGCCTCCGACAGACGCTTCGTTTGAATTGCTGTATTTAGACAGGCTTCCCTGAAATAACTCATTTCATTCTCATCTTGACTCCGCCGTTTCCTCACTAACTAAGCACTTAGCTAAACAAGAACAAACCTGCTCGCCAGAGCGCCGACGTCGGGCTTAATACGTCGAAAGCGGGCATTGCTTTCCCGGGAAAATGGACACATTAATAAGCCAGAGCCCCATACATCATCAAATAAATTAGCCGTAATCCCGCTGCCGTACTTGATATTCACGCGCAGAGCGTTGTGGTGGCCGTTGATTGGCTAATTTCGTTTTGCCACCGAACAAAGCGCGCCAAAAATTAATTGTGATTAGAGATGTGCTCACGGGAGATCGGTGCCGGGGGAGATGACGTGGAGGGCTGGGTGGCGAGTCACGGGAGATCGGTGCGGGGGAGTTGATGTGGAGGGGCGGGGTCATGAGTCACGTGATATTGGTATGGGGGAGATGATGTGGAGGGGTGGGTCGTGAATCATGCGCCGACTTTAACGCGCGACACAACTGGATGGCGCTTGTCGAGAGCTGCCGACGATTGCATGCTGCTGATTGTGTAATAGTGATGTGTGTCCAGTGCTGTTGCCGGTCGAGTCATGATGTTGTTTGTGCAGCATTGTGCTGTGGTGTCAGTGCTGTTGCCGGTCGCATCAGGATGCTGTTTGTGCATTATAGTGCTGTAGGCGCAGTGCTGTTGCCGGTCAGGTCTTGATGCTGTTTGTGCAGTATGGTGCTGTGGGTCCAGTGCTGTTGCCGGTCGGGTCAGGATGCTGTTAGTGCTGTGGGCGCAGATGTCGTGGGTCAGGATGCGTGTGGAGTACTGGGATGTCGTGAGACGCTCTCTGGTCATCAAACGGTGACCAGAGGTCATCAAATGCCATGAACAGGCAGTGCGCTACCGACAGGGGTTTTGCAAACCAAATACTGAAGTGGAGGCATCATGCGTGCCTGAGAAGGAAGACCACAGAGGCTACCCTCTCCTCCCCAAGTTTTCGGAAACCTAATTATCTACCCTCAACTGGCATTGCGTTGAAATAACCGACTTTATAAGTGTCGAAGGCAGCCGTTATGTCGGACACTCGTACTACCTTAGTGTGAATATATGCTGTGTTTGGAGACTCTTGCATAGGTACTATCATGTCTCACATAGGTACTACCTTGGTGTGCATATATGTTGTGCTTGGACACTTGTGGTGCTACCTTAGTGTGGACATATGCAGTGATTCTGACACTCGTGGTACTTACTACCTTAGTGTGTACATATGTCATCTTTTAGTCACTTGTGGTACTATATTAGTGTGTATATATGCTGAAAAACTTGCGAAGGTGCCGAAATGTGTTTCCAAAAACACGCTAGCGGATGTTTCTGTACTATTTGACGTTTTCAGAGTCAGTCATGTTCCGGATGGTAGTGAATATCAGGGGTGTATACTAAGTATCTGTCATGTATATTAAATGTACCCATCATGAGCGCCTCCTTCGAGCAGGCACTATTTTTTTGGCGGCGAGAGCCATGGAGTTCCACTATAGAACTGCGTACGCCTTCTGAAGTCTTGTCACGCGAAGAAAGGATTCTAGGACAAATGTACGTATGGCAGGTGTACGTAAGCAAATGTACGTAAGCAAATGTACGCAAGCGCAGATGTACGTAAGGCAATTGTACGTAAGCGCAGATGTACGGATGGCTAATGTACGTAAGCGCAAATGTACGTATGGCAAAAGTACGTATGCGCAAATGTACGTAAGCGCAAATGTACGTATGCGCAAAAGTACGTAAGCGCAAATGTACGTAAGCGCAAATGTACGTAAGCGCAAATGTACGTATGTGCAATTGTACGTATGCGCAAATGTACGTCCATTTACGCATGCGTACCTTTGTGTTTACGTACATTTGGTTAGGTACATATGCCATACGTACGTTTGCGGTAACCGGACAAATGTACGTAAGCAAATGTACGTAAGCGCAGATGTACGTATGACAATTGTACGTAAGCGCAGGTGTACGTATGGCTAATGTACGTAAGCGCAAATGTACGTATGCGCAAATGTACGTAAGCGCAAATGTACGTAAGCGCAAAAGTATGTATGCGCAAAAGTGCGTATGCGCAAATGTACGCAAGCGCAAAAGTACGTATGCGCAAATGTACGTAAGCGCAAAAGTATGTATGATTAAATGTACGTAAGCGCAAATGTACGTATGCGCAAATGTATGTATGCACAAATGTACGCAAGCACAAATGTACGTAAGTGTAAATGTAGGTATACGCAAGTGTACGTAAGCGCAAATATACGTAAGCGCAAAAGTACATAAGCGCAAATGTACGTAAACGCAAAAGTACGTAAGCGCAAAAGTACGTAAGCGCAAATGTACGTAAGCGCAAATGTACGTAAGCGCAAGAATACTTAAGCGCAAATGTACCTAAGCGCAACAGTACGCAAACGTAAAAGAATGCAAGAGCAAATGTACGTATCAGCCAATGTACGCACATTTAGGCATACGTGCCGTTGCGTTTAAGCACATTCGTTTAGGTGTATATGCCATAAGTACACTTGCTTTTACGTACATTTGCCATACGTAAATTTGCGCTTAAGTAAATTTGGCATACGTACATCTGCACTTACGTACAATTGCCTTACGTACATTTGCGCATACGTACTTTTGCGCATACGTACATTTGCGCTTACGTATTTTTACGCATACGTACATTTGCGCTTACGTACATTTGCGCATACGTACTTTTGCGCATACGTACATTTGCGCTTACGTACATTTGCGCATACGTACTTTTGCGCATACGTACATTTTCCATACGCACATCTGCGCTTACGTACATTTGCTTACGCACATTTGCGTACGTACATCTGCCATACGTACATTTGCTTTACGTACATTTGTCCGGTTACCGAAGAAAGTATAAGTGATCAGTTGATTTGGTGTGTTACATGATGATGTACATGTATCTGACGTAGGAAGTGCCGGTGTTTGCAATGCATCGCTATGCAATTGTGTAATTACACATTATTATTGGCGACCATGCATCTGCTATCATTAGCACTCTCTACCTTAGCTTGCCTATCGTATTTATGAACTATTTTATGATACCGTCCGGAATAGTAGCTGGGAAACATGCCAACGTGAACTGTTTACATGCGATGCATTGTATTGATTCGTTTTAACTGTCATCATTACGTGTGTTCAGGAGACTATGAGATGTGTTCTGGTACATCATATCGTAATATTAAAACGTTCACATGTGCTTTGTGGTGTACCTCCGATAAGCGGTGTTGATCCTCGCCCGTGCAGGAGATGCTGCCACCTTCCCCGGAATCGAGGGCTGCCAAATCCCCGGTACACGAGGGTTGCCATCTTCTCCGGTGTACGCAGGCTGCCACCCTCAGTGGCGTCGCCACGAAATTCTTCCAGGGGGGGCAATGTTGGAAGGGGGGCCTCCTGCTCCCCGAAAGGGGCCTCCCATTGTTTTTTAGGCTCTTGGTATGGTTCAAGAATGGGAAACATGATTTCATATTGATGTCTTTTTTGTTCCTGGAATGGTGCATCATTTACGCAAAACGCAATAGCAATGATACTTTTTTTCGCTGAGAACTGAGCCATGCCAGGGTATAAATAAGTAAATGTGGATAAATACCTAAGTGCCAAAACAAACCAATGTCTTAATGCTTTCTCGACCAGACGAATCTTCCCGCTGGTCTCTAGATTCCAGCGAGCTGGCGGGGCTGGTGATGAACATATCATAAAGATATCTCCAATTGATCAACCCACTTCTATGTCCACCAAGTCTAACTGAATATAGCTAGATTTATCACTACTGTTAGTCATTCCCACCAGATTGATGTCATAAGTAAGCTTAAACGATCAGTTCTCGGTCCTAGGACGACAATTTCCCGAAGGTGACAACGAGAAGTGGATTGAATTGGTTTTCTTATCGCCATCTTAGGGTTTATTTATTTTTATAACATTTGGTGCTGGCTGTAAGGCACCTGGCACACAAGCTAAAATAATAAATCCTCAGCGAATAAATTCACGGCAAGAACAAGCATTCAACAATAGTGCATTAATGACAATGCAACAATGCAACAATGGCAATGCATAAATAATGCAAAACCTTCAAATTCTACGCCGTCACGCCCATGGTTTTCGCTGTGCTGCACCGTTTTGTAAATGACGTCGTTGAGAAGGTATTGAAGCTGGGAAGCTCTAATCATGCAGGCTGTAATCACAGAAGACAAGTTTGTAGGAAGAATATGTATTCAAAAACATCATTCCTCCCAATTTGTATCGGGCATCGGTGTTGTTCTGTATGCTTGTGAGGGGAATTTTCCCCCTCAATGTTGGCTTTGCCCCATGTTTCTGAAAATTATTGGGAGACCAGTGGCATACCTATATTTGCGTCAAAGGGGAGGGTGGGAAACGTATTTGGAGGGGTCCACCTACCCCATTAAAAGGTCCTCGGATTTCGACCACTATTTTCTCAAAGAGGACCTTTTTAAATAAAATAATTAGTGATCAACTGAATTGTCCTATGGAGGGGCCTAATCTACCACTATCGTTTCTGATTCGTCGGATTTCAACCATAACTCCCCCACCCTGTTAAATGTTTTATTTTGTTATCCCTTGATAAGTCACCCCACACTGATAAAATTACTCCTATACAAATCACTTTAAAATGTAAAATTTCACAATTTCAGACATTCCAGTTCATAGCGCCCGGTCGCCACGACGCCAACGTTCGTGCACATGCACACCCATCTTGCGCATTCGGCGCATTCGCCAAACTTCGTGCGATGCTACGGTTTCTGCTAGGCCTCCTACGTTTTGCTAATTGCTGCCACGTGATAGACTTGCGCCATATTTGACGTGATGGAATGCTTCGTATGGACGTTCGCTGCGAAAATTCGATTAATTAAATTCGAACATTAGTTCCTTACTTCCAACATTTTATGGTGGTTAAGAAATGCGGATACCCACTGAGCTTTGATGCACCTCATATTTTTTTTTAATTAAATATGCTCCCAGATTGGCTACCGAACCGAGGCACTGCCTCAGTGTTCTTTTTTGGACCAGTTTCGTCTTTCTTCGTCTACGGATGTGTTTTAGGGCTTCAATCAATTTGTGTTAGGAGCCCAGCACATTTTCTAAATCCCTGCTCGTTTGAGGGTTTTGTTGCTCTTTTTGTGCACCGAGGATTTTTTTTGTTGGTTTCGGGACGCTTTCAAAGTTCCCGATGTGTTTATTTAGTGCTCGTTTTTTGTTCGTTTTGGGACCATGCTGCTTTTTGCGGCCCCAGCCTCTTTTTTCAGGCCCTTGTGCGGTCGCATGGCCCCTGTGTGCCTTGAGAGCTTCTGGTGTGTTTTTTAGAGCTCCCGGTATGTTTATTTAAGGCTGCAACGCATGTTTTAAGGCCCTGTCGCTTTTTGCGAGACTGTGCGTTTTGGAGGGCCAGTTGCACTTTCGGCCCCCGTTGTGCTCTTCGGGTCCCGCTGTGTATATTTGGGGGCTTCTGACGCACGTTTGTGGGGCCCCAGTACAATTTTGTGCCTTCGGTGCGATTTGTCTGGGTCCCGGCGCGACTTATCGCGCCCAGGCGCGTGGTTCCGGGGACCCAAGGCCAGTTTCCTGGGCTCAACGCGATTTTTGTGGATCTCTTCTGAATTTTCTTTAAAGTCCGAATCCCAGCCTGATTTTTCGAGCCCCTGACGCCATGTTTTTTAATCTCACCTCGATTTTTGTTTAGCTCCGGTATGTTTTTCACGGCCGTACGCGATTTGTGAAGGCATCTGATGATATGTTCGGTGCTCCAGAGCCATTTTCCTGACCCAGACAGTTATTTTTTTTTAATCTCTCCGTATTTTGGAAGGCTCCGGCCTGATTTTTTTGGGATACCGATGCGATTTTTTGGGGTCACGCTGTGCTTATGTGGGGCTCTGGAGACCAATTTTTGGGAGCCCCGACGTGAATGTTTGATGCCCAGACAACATTTTTGGGACTACCGATGGGAATTGTTGGTCCCGAACGCGATATTTAGGGAACCGGTTCGAGTTTGCAGGGCGCGTTGCACTTAGCTGTGACCCCAACGCGATCTTGGCGGTTCCTGTTGCAGATTTTCGGGCCTCGGAGCGAGTTTTCTGGGCCCGCCGTATTTATCGGGTCAGCCCCCCGCGCGAATTCTGGTGGACCGATGCGAATTTTTGTGGCCCCAGCGCGACTTTTTTGAGCCCCGGCACGATTCTTGGGAGCTTATCCCTCTTAGGAGGGAGGGAACATTTGCCCCTTTGATATGCCACTGCGGCCACCGAAGGAGTTTTTTTTTTCAACCGATGGCACCTTTCGGAGTGTAAAAGCCCTCCGGGTAATTTTTTCCGGACCTGTTCTTAATTTGCCGGTGGTGGGGTCGATTTGATCGAGTCTCGGTGTGAACTTTTTGAACGTCGAGTTCTATCTTTTAAAAGGTGATATGTGATGTGATATTTTTGGGTCCCGGTACGATTCTTCAGTCTCCCGGTACGATTTTTTTATCGATGCCCTGACACGTTTTTCCGATGCCCAACGGGGTTTTGGGGGACTGACCCGATTTTTGAGGCCGTAGAGTGACATTCCGGTTGAGGATTGATTTGTTAGGGCAGCTGCAACTTTTGGGGCCTGATGCGACCTTTTGGGCCCCCAGTGTGATTTTCAAGGGCTGCGACGCGACTTTTTTGAGTCCAATGTAATCTTTTGTATCCCGACGTCATTTGCTTGGATCCCTAGCGCGAGTTTTAGCGACCTCTACACTCTTTGGGCGTCAAACACGTTTTGGAGGCTTTTGGCGTCATTGTTGGGGCCCCAGAGTGATTATCCATGTCCGGATTGTTTTCCGTCGCGCCGGCTTCATTTGTGTCCCAATGAGACTGTTAAGGAACGGTACGACCTGTCGTGCCCCTAGCGTGATTTTCATGGTCCGGGCGTGACTTTTTGGTACCCCCGGGCTCAGCGTGATTTTCAGGGGCCCCGGCCGGCTCTTCTTGCTTTGCCGGTTTTGGATGTCTTCTCGTGTCCTACCCTCCTCCATATTCAATGGCCCCCTCTCCCGTCTTGGAGGGCCTCCTCCTACATCCTGGGGCCCCTTTAACATGGCATGGGGTTTCTTCTCATATTCCAGGGGCATTCTCTGCCAAATTAGGGGCTTCCTGCCATGCCTCGTGGGCCTCCTCCTTTGTCCTGGCAAAGCCTACCCGTCTTGGGGCATCTTCAAGTTTGGAAACCTCACCTTTCATTCCTGCTGCCACTCCCGTCTTAAGGGCCTCCTCTTATTTCCTGGGAAATCCTTCCGGCCTTCGGGACCTCATTCGGCCCTGGATACCTCCTATTCCGTCTTGAGGGACTCATCTTGAGTCCGGCTGGGGCCTCCTTTTCTCCTCTAGAGACCTTCTTTTTTTCAAATTAGGGACCTCCTCTCACGTCTTGGGGGCCTCCTGTTCTGCGTTTTGATTCGATATTTGCCCATTTTAAGGGTGGCCTCTTATCTCATGGTGGACTCCTCTTCTCTTCCAGGTGCCTCCTCTTCCAAATTACAAGCAACCTTTCCTTTCTCAGTTTCCTTGTCATTTCTGGGGACCTTCTTACCCGTCTTGGAGCCTTCTTTCTCGCCTGGGAGCCATCCCTCTTATCTAATGGCATTTTCTCCTATTTCAGGGGCCTCCTCGTTCATCATGGGGTCTCATTTTCAATATTGTCCTCCTTGACAGCATGATCTTCTGTCTCGTCGGCCTCCTTGCTCAACTTTCTTCCATGCATTTCCGGATAGGGGCCTCCTCAAATTTCAGGGGGCGGCGCCCCCCCCCCCAGTTTCACGGCAGGGTGGCGACGCCCTTGGCCACCCTGCATAGCGTTAGAGGGTTGCCACCTTCCCCGGTATGCGAGGGCTGGATATGCATGTTCTCTTCAATAAGGACAACATACTGGCGGTTACTGGCGCCAGTATGTTGGCGACGATTACTGGCGGTGGAGACAGTACGGCCTGGAGGCATATGTGGGTGGGTACTGGGGATTTTTCATTTCCCATACGAATCAAGTCTGTTAGGATCAAGGAAGTTAATCAAGGAAGTTAGGCCTTTGGAGAACAATACATTATCTGGACAAAAAAATGTATTGTGATTTCCAAATGCAGCGGTTGCGTTTGCGTTTCCGCAAGTACGCGATGTCCGCAGCTGCACTTACGTGTTTCACGCAGCAGCTGCATGTTGAAAATGTTGAACATTTGCACAGCCACGGCGCAGGCCGCAGTGATGCCAGGCTCATGGGACACTTCACATGGTCAAGGTGGCATGGAGCCATTCGTTCAGTCGAAGTGACATGATTTGACTGACGAAATGTCCAATAGAACCGTAAGATTGATTACAATAAACGTTGTGATGATGATGATGATGATGATGATGATAATGATGATGACATGGAGCTTTCTGGACCGCTTTGCAGGAGACCGGTTATCGTTTTGGAAGAGCATGACTCGCTTTTGATTTAAAAACGGATGGCTAATAATCTCTGATGAGCATAGTATCCTTCCGGAGATTGATCGCTCAGCTCCTTCATGAAGATGTAAAATTCACCCCCTTGTTCGCGCCGGAGCAAAACCTAGCGTTCCCAGCGGCGCCTTCCTCCCCCCCCCCCTCCCCGCTTTGCATTTGACGGTACCTTAGCATTGATCGAAACGGTTCCCAACCATCAATTTACCAGCCATTAATGTACCATGCAGTAAATTTGTGCATGGGCGAAATGGTAAGTACATTGTATGTGGTGTGAACGTCTCACACGACGGCTGCCTTGTCTGTGATAGATCGGAGAGATGTGAGCTTAGTTACGTGCCGGGTCAGAAAGGTCATTTGCACCTCCTGTAATGCTAGTGTAATTTCCAAATAAATGAAGAGCAAGTGTGAATTTACGTTAAAGGGACCATTGCGTCAGCGAATGTAGAGCATACGTCGAAAGTCATGGAGTGCGCGCGTCAAGGTTTGAAGGCCGGGGCGTCTCCCAATTGTTTTAGATGGCCATGTGAAAGGCTACGTGATGTTTGCAATATAATGTTGTGGTGGTGAGGGGCCATGGGAAACTTAATTGTTTTGACAGGGTGCCGGAATGTGACATACTCCTTCAAAAAGCACCGAAGATCGTTACCGCGCGGGTTCTTTGCCCGTGCCGCCCTCCGTTAGTTCGTTATTGGGGCTTTCGGGCGCTTCGACCAGTCTCGATCATTCGCGCCCAGACCCTCCCCCCCCACCCATGTCGCCTCTCACACCAGCCGCCGCGTTTTAATAAAATACACTATACGGGGGGGGGGGGGGTTTTTTTTTTTTGGGGTTAGTACGATATTCGGCAAGTGCAAGTCGGATCGTCTGCGTCAGACGGTATACCGCCATGTGACCATTCACGCTATGTGCTACGTTAGTCACAAGTCGGTTCGTGAACGTCCGACGGTACCGCTGGACACCCAGTTGTTTCAAGTGGCGAAGCAACTGCTCATGTGGCTCATCTACGTCGATGTAATCCGTGGATGGCCGTTTACGTTACTACAACAAGCGGTTGCCACCCGTGGTAGCCGCTTACGTTACAACAAACGGTTGCCATCCATGGATTACCGTTTACGTTACTACAACAAGCGGTTGCTATCCGTGGATGACCGCTTACGTTGCGACAACAAGTGGTTGCCATCTGTGGATGACCGCTTACGTTGCTACAACAAGTGGTTGCCATCCGTGGATAGCCGCTTACGTTATACTACAGACGGTTGCCATCCATGGATAGCCGCTTACGCTACAACTGCAGACGTTTACGAGCGCACGCAATGCGTGTCAGCTGGCTTCAGTGTTGCCTACAATGCTCCTGCTATATCGGTGGCATGGAGATAGCCAATAAGCGAATGGAGAAGATTTGGGTGCTGGTCGCCAAGCAGCGAGGCAAGCAAGAAGGTGATGTCTCCTTGTTTGTCAGCAGGCCCGAATTTGTCGTCTTTGTGTGTCAAATCTGCTGCAGAACAGGAAGTGGTCTGTGCCAGATGTGGTCTTGCGTGTATTGCAGTGTGGTGTTGTGATCTTATGGCAAAGTGATGTTGTGATGTTGCAAGCAAAGTGATGTGATCTTGTAATGTGATCGTGTGTGGCAATGTGATCTTTTGCGTGTGTGGCAGTGTGATCTTTTGCGTGTGTGGCAGTGTGATCTTTTGCGTGTGTGGCAGTGGGGTGTTGCATATATGGCAGTGTGGTGTTGCATGTGTAGCAGTGTGGTGTTGCATGTGTGGCAGTGTGGTGTTGCATATATGGCAGTGTGGTGTTGCATGTGTAGCAGTGTGGTGTTGCATGTGTGGCAGTGTGGTGTTGCATGTGTGGCAGTGCTGTGTTGCGTGTGTGACAGTGTTGTGTTGCATGTGTGGCAGTGTGGTGTTGCATATATGGCAGTGTTGTGTTGCGTGTGTGGCAGTGTTGTGTTGCATGTGTGGCAGTGTTGTGTTGCGTGTGTGGCAGTGTGGTGTTGCATGTGTGGCAGTGATGTGTTGCATATATGGCAGTGTGGTGTTGCATGTGTGGCAGTGTTGTGTTGCATATATGGCAGTGTGGTGTTGCATGTGTGGCAGTGTTGTGTTGCGTGTGTGGCAGTGTTGTGTTGCATATATGGCAGTGTTGTGTTGCGTGTGTGGCAGTGTTGTGTTGCATATATGGCGGTGTTGTGTTGCGTGTGTGGCAGTGTGGTGTCACATGTGTGGCAATGTGGTGTTGCATGTGTGGCAGTGTTGTGTTGCATGTGTGGCAGTATGGTGTTGCATGTGTGGCAGTGTTGTGTTGCATATATGGCAGTGTTGTGTTGCGTGTGTGGCAGTGTGGTGTCACATGTGTGGCAATGTGGTGTTGCATGTGTGGCAGTGTTGTGTTGCATGTATGGCAGTGTGGTGTTCCATGCACCTAATGTCGGTTTGGTGTTGCATGTGTGATTTGAGTGGGCGAGTCGAGTTGAGATGTCGAGTCGCATTGTGTCCGTGCATTCTGGTGACATATATAAATGCTGCGTTGTAGGGTGGCATTGCAGTCGTCACCATGTTACATGTTACATGTATCCCATGTTAGACCAAGTGATGGATGCTACGGTTCACTTAGCAGGCGCCCGCCCGTTTCCTTGAATGCTGACGTGGCCCGGAATTCAAAGGAAGGAAATGATGTTCACGTTACGGGCCCCGGCTTGTTGGATTCCGTCAATGACTGGGTGGGGGCAGTCGTGAGTACTGCCAATTGACTGGAGGACGTATTTGGAGTCTGAGCAAATTACTACGTGTATGTTGGTCCTTTGCGCCTCTTTCGAAAACAAACATGGCGGCCAGTATGTGCACTGTCTCAACGGTAAAGCTGGAAATGGTGTCTTGTTGACGCCTGATATGTTTGGAGTCTGATCCAGTGATGCCATGGTCTGACCCAGTGACGCCATGGTCTGACCCAGTGACGCCATGGTCTGACCTAGTGACGCCATGGTCTGACCCAGTGACACCATGGTCTGATCCAGTGATGCCATGGTCTGACCCAGTGACGCCATGGTCTGACCCAGTGATGCCATGGTCTGACCCAGTGACACCATGGTCTGACCCAGTGACGCCAATGTCTCCTCTGCCCTCATGGCTGCGCCCATCCGTGAATATCAATGTTGTGGGTGTGTTGGGCATTGTTGATGATGGTGATGGCGTTGTCAATGGCATTGTTGATGATGGCGATTGCGTTGTTGATAACATTGTTGATGATGGCGATTGCGTTGTTCATGGTATTATTGATGATGGCGATGGCGTTGATGATGGCATTGTTGATGGCATTGTTGATGGTGGCGATGACGTTGTTGATGGCTGCGCACTCATTGAAAGTAGAAAGAACGCTAGCGGGCGCGACATGTGACTTCCCATTCGAGATCAAGTACTCGACCGTTGGTTGTAGAACCAGCTTGCGGGCGGTCCAGCTGCTGCTGCCGACATGGCTGTGGCTGGCGGGTTGAGGTCTGCAAGAGCCGCGGCAATTTGGTTGTTTTTTTTTCTCTCCCAGGCGCCCCCACCAGCTGGCACCTGGCACACGCCGAACCGTCGGAGTTGACCCTGTTTTTGCCGGGCGCGCTGTGCAAACGGTGACCCGGGCTGCGGTGCCGGCCCGGCTGCGAGCCAGATGCCCGTATTCATGGCCGAGATGATATCTCATCGGCAGCGCGGCCTTATTTGCACTGCGCCTTGTTGAGCGATGAAAGTTAAACACAGCCATGCGAGCTGTCCGAGCGGCGATCTGCGATTCGGTTGGATTATTTATACGCGGACGTCCAGATTTCACGTTTGATAGATCGCGGCCGATTGCATTAGACGCTTGGCGGGGTGTAATTTGAAAACGATTGCGGTGAACAAACGGCGGTAAATCTGCGACCGGCCGGGTCTCACACGCTACGATAAATAATTCATTTGATAAGGAGACACCGGGCGGCGACACGCCGAAGATGGGTCGATAAGCAAGACATCGGCTCGCCGCACCTCTGTTATTATTAAGTGATTCGAAGGTAAACAGGCGGGCGGCGGGTCGGCCGGTGCGCGCCCGGCCGACGGTTGGCGAGATCAGGCGGCGGCCATATTTGATTACAGCGTTGCCGTTTCGGGAAAGGCCGGCGCGGTCGGTCGGGCATTATGCGAGCTTGACTTATGGCCGTCAGTCGGCATACATCAACCCGACACCACACGAACCTCCTATTAGCTCGGCCGAACAACTCCGACATCTCTATCACCTGTAAGTTTATTAGCCGAACATGCTCGATTGTTCAATTTTGTTGCCGCCACGTGGTCATTACACGTGTACAGTTATGCTAAAGTGCGGCTTACGCGAGACGAAATTAACGAGGGCGGCGGCGCTGTTGTTCCGACAACGGTAATGGTCTTGTTAACATGTTGTTAGTCCTGTTTGAACTACAGTCATTCTTGCCGAGATAATGCCCGAGTTTTACATACCTTCGGAATTGGGTTGGCGGCTGGGGGCGGGTGCCGTCGGTCGACGAGCGAGATGCCCGTCTGACCTGTGACCCGCCACTAGGACGGTCGGCGTGGACTTCCCCGAGGACTGCCCCGAGGACTGTCCCGAGGACTGCCCCGAGGACTGCCCCGAGGACTGCCCCGAGGACGGCCCCGAGGACTGCCCCGAGGACGGCCCCGAGGACGGCCCCGAGGACTGCCCCGAGGACTGCCCCGAGGACGGCCCCGAGGACGGCCCCGAGGACGGCCCCGAGGACTGTCCTCGTACTTCCCGCTCTGCGTACCATCGCAGTGGCACACCACACACCAACACTGCCCCCCTCCCCCCACCAGCTACAGCTAGCGCCTAGCTGTACCTGCTGTGCTCGTGTGTGTGTGGGGGGGGGAGGGGTATTGGCTTCGTGACGCCTTCACTGTTGTGGCACATGGCGTCGCCAATCTCTCACACCGATTAGTTGCAGGCGAAGAGTAGCGACAGGTACCACCCGAACCCACAACCATTCGGTTGAGAGACCGGAACCTTTCCCCTGGACTACTCGTCCCCTAGGGTGTGTGTGTGTGTGTGTGTGTGTGTGTGTGTGTGTGTGTGTGTGTGTGTGTGTGTGTGTGTGTGTGTGTGTGTGTGTGTGTGTGTGACAAATTTGTTGGTAGTATCTAAGTCTGCTTAAGTGACGATTGTGACTTTGAGCGATCTAGGACGATGAGAACAATATGGGGAAGTGTCACCTGCAGAAAAGCTTCATTTCTGGTGAGGTGGGCTGGGTCCCTTAATTATATGAGTGCTGGGGGTGGCCCTAGCACCGATCACTGTGGACATACAGCACTGATGGTAATTGGTTGAGAACTAACAATCGCCAATCCGAGCTCACTGTTCCCTATCCGCGAGGTATGATTTGAGCCAGGTCAGTGCAGTTCCTGTTTTTCTATATTGCTTTTGTTCACACTTAAGGCGCAATCTTTTGCGCCAAATGACATCAAAGCATTTCGAAATATCTCAGTATACCTACCGTTTTTAAAAGACATTTTGTCCGAATTCTTGCTGGAGTGACTACGGGCCAGGGTCATATTTCTAAGCAGAGCTTGTTGCGTGAACTCTGGGGACCCACCACCCGATCCATGAATTCCAGTTCAACAGCAGGATTTTGACCGAGAGTTTAACGTGCTGCCAATACATCGAAACGACCATCCCGGTAGCTCGTCCCCGGCCTTATTGGGCCAGTTGCCAACTGACCCTCCCAGCCGGGGGCTAAATGAGAGGGCGTGAAGCGACTCGTACTCTGTCTTGCCAGGACAGGGCAGACCAGTGCAGGCCAGCGCTCTAGCCAACTGTGCTACCGAGGCGGAATATTGTTGAAAGCAGTTGTGAAATATAATTTATTGTCTAGTGCTAAGTGAAGTTGGTGATTTAGATACCAAAGCTGTAATTGAGCTCCATACAGGAGACGATAGCCACTTTGCCTGTCAGTTGGTATATTGTTATCTACGTGGTAAGCATCCTGGTAAAAAAATCCTGGTAATAAGTTTACAATACAAGTACGTTTGTCTCGGAGACCGGGATGCAAGCTAAAGGCGGGGTGTAGTTGTTAATTGGAATTTCAGGGAGTAATGTATGTGTTTGAGCTGCAAAGTGTTGATGCTTTTTCATTATCATTGAAACAGTGATCCCATTTCATCCACCTGAGGGTGGAATAATGGTTCGTGTAGCCAAGCCAAGAATACCTTGACGAACTTGGAGGTATCTTATTGCTTGTTTTCAGTAGGCTTATCCACTTGTCTGTGTTGTGAATGCTCTTTAATTGCCTGTTGAAACTTGCTACAATGCTACTCTGTTGTTTCCACTTATTGAAACAATGTGGTGTAGAGTAGCTTGCACTTATATTGCACGTGGTTGTGTGCAATTTTCCTCGGCCAGGTCAGATCACTACGCTACGGTATCATTGGTGAAATGCATGTTGATCCATTTGTGGTGAATTTCTCTTTTTTTTCGCTCGAGTAATTCATTTCTCGTTGATTGCTATTCGTATGTTGTGCTAGCATATTTCAGGTTAAATAATGCACCTTGGTAAAAAAAAATCTTACAATCTTTTTGCACATGCACCGAGTGCATTCATAAAACACGCGAAAGTCGAGGATAGCTTTGCACAGAGTACACCATTCCTCTAAAATTGGCCTTGGCATAGTGCTGCTGGCCACTTTATGGACATTGAGCTTCGTGGAAACTGCTGGTATCTGGCTTGACATGGCAGTGTTAAAATAATGATTTCTCGTTAGGTGTGATATGTCGAAACGAGTACAGCAGGGTGTTGAAATTGCCATGGAAATAATGCTATTAAAAGTGTGTTAAGTTCTGCAAACCCAGTTTTGAGACAAATGGGCACGTGCCACTTTTACCGCTTTGTGTGTTTTGAGAGGTACCGAATTTTGGGACACTGATATTAACGATAACAATACAAACACCTATGCTATAAGATGGCATTTTACAACATAGCATATCATAGGTAATCCCTTCACCTGGAATTGCGCAACAGGATGTTCATTACCACGATCCCGGATCCGTTACGGTGGGCATGATATGGTGGGCATCCGTTATCATGTCATGATACTTGTAAACGGGATACAGTTAGAAACCAGGAATGAAGACTTCACGAACACGCACCAAGAAGCATGATGTCGATACTCCTTTGGGAAGGATGTCGATTCAGTGTTCAGTAAGTGGTATATTCCACCCTACGTCGCGAATAATTTATCACTATGACATGGCCTATTACATATGGCAGCATATAGCGGTGATGACATCGCGCGAGGTGTCAGCAACTGTATGGCTTGATGCTACATAATGGTCGCTAGTTTGCGTCTCCATATCGACCAAACACGTTGCAAAGAAAGTGAAGTGCACCGTGTCCGAATATCCCGTGTCCGATGATCTCGTGTCCGTTTATCCAATGCCAAATTATCCCGTGTCCGATTATCCCGTGCCCGATTACTTTGTTTCCGATTATGCCGTGCCCGATTACCCCATGCCAGATGAACCAGTGCCCGATTATTCCGTGTCAGATTATCCCGTATTTGGTTATCCCGTGTCCGGTTATCCAGTGTCCGATTATCCCGTGCCAGATTATCCGGTTTCCGATTATCCCGTGCCAGATTATCCCGTGACCAATTATACAGAAATTGGTCGTCTTGCTTGTGTTGGAAGATTTATATGTTAAACTGGCTTACAGAGTGATATGTTGAAGTATAAATATCTGGCATCGTTGGAATGCCCCGTGCCAAGCACCATGGCGTTTGGTGTTGCACAATTACAGCGAAATAGCCCGAGATGACATAACGAGGGTGGCAATTCCTCTCCTCCGTGGGATGGGAGACTGGAAAGTCAAGTGGTGGTCCATTTGTGAGATCACGGCGGGTGGGCTCAGTAATTCTGCCAGTTGTGGGATTGGAACCCACCGTCTTACAAGAGTGCAACGCCCCACCGACTGAACTACCGGGACCCCTTCATTGCCCTGAAATGGGCTATGCCTTTTTATCATTGGTATTGTAAGTACAAGCCCTGACAAGTTCCAAGATGGTTCTCTCACCATTGTCCCGTCATCATGACAGTCCTAGCACATTTTAAAGTGGTGGGAACTGTGACTCTGGAGGTCACAAATAGGCTGTGGGCAATTCATAACTCGGTTCGGCACGGTACCGAGCAGAGACTGGGCGATCCCAGCGCCCCAAGGATGGCATTCCTCCACGTCATTCAGGAATTACAGAGTTCGCAACACTGTCTTCTTGCAATGTTTAACAAACTATCTTTCATCCTGAAATGCCAACGTTGAAAATAGATATCGTTGGCATATGATCTCTCTGACCTTTCACGAACTGGGGAATATCAGCATCGTGTTCTATGCACTTTGGAACAACAACCATATCGGCTATGTTCGTGGTCACGGAAAGTAACACCATAGCTGGAGGTCAGGTCAGGTTCTGACATCTCACCTCAGTGACCCGTTATGAAGTCAGCTTTTCCAAAAAAACAAAACAATATTGACGCAAACAGTTCGACAATTGACAGTGCAATGTTCGGTGAAGAAAGACACAAATCCAGATAGAGCTTGATCAAAATAGGACGAAGCAAATAAAAGTGGTGGCGTGCATCAGTATGACCGACTAACAAAAGATACAGGAAGCGGAAAATGACTATTTGTTTTCCTCCGGTCAGCTCCGTGAATTTTGGAGCTTGACATTCCACAGCCATGGACAAGCAGACTACTCAGTAGCCACTGTTATCAGGCTAACAGTGACTGGTTCCAATGCCAAAAGACAAGAAAGTTTGCCATCTAAATTGCACAAAGCGAAGATGTTTCGCTTGATTGCCTGCTGGTCATGGATGTCTTCTAAGGCAGAGGCGTCCATAACAAGTGTCGGGTGATTTCAGTGAGAGGAAAAAATATACCTCTGAACATTCACCCGGATGATTGCAGTCCTGAAGAGTCCGCCTAAGCGTCCTGCAAATAAATGGACTTAATATCAACGGGAAGTTGTGTGACACGGAGATACCGACTTTAAAGGCCCAATGACCGGATCAGTCCTGCTTCATGTGGGTACCATGTGCATGGAACATGCGGAGTGCAGATCAAGTTTCAGAAACCTCCGTACTGGTAAAGCTGTGCAAATATTGCATTACGTCCAAACATGTGGCCACATGTAAGTACGATATCCGTGGTAGATGAGTGACGGGATCTGGCTCTCGACCTATGGTGGTGGGCGTGGGGCCAACAATGGTAGTTGGACTAACGATGACAGCGGGGCTAACAATGATAGTGGTAGCGGGACCAACAATGGTAGTGGGATCAACAATGGTAGAAGGACCAACAATGGGAGCGGGACCAAAAATGGTAGTGGGACCAACAATGGTAGTGGGACCAACAGTGGGAGTGGGACCAACAATGGGAGTGGGACCAACAATGGCACCGCCTAATTTGCATAGTTATTTTCCAAAAGTAAAGATAGATCAAATCTGGGGCGGTCTGGCTCTTCGTAGGTGGGTGAGCTGGTCTTGCCCGGTCAGCCCTATCGCCCCCCCCACACAAAATCGGATATCGGCCACTGTTTTCTGCGGTCTGGAAATGCGACATTATTCATGTTAGTTAGCTTTTACACATAAGCAATACAAATGACGCAGTACCCAGAGTTTTCAGGCCTGCGCCTCGGGCTCGCATATGCATCCGAGTAACTTTCATATCTCTAGTCATTGAGGTTACCTACAGAAGAGAGATTTCTGTGCCTATAAATGCCAAATATAATATTAAGCCTGTGCCGTGAATTATCAAGTGTCGCCTAAAACCTCTATGATGAAATTGACGTCTGAAGGCAAGCTAATTTCCATCAATGCACTTCGCATCATATTTTATGGAGACAGTCTCATAAATTATAACTATATTCTTCGCGCGCACATTAGTGAGCATCCGGGCGCGCTTGTCGCAGGCGCATGTTTCAGAGTTCTTGAATGGCATCAGGAACCTACCTGTTTTCTTTCTTTACTGGAGATCACCCCGATGTCCGCATTAACATTGCGGCTGACGCCTAATGCAGTGATTAGGTACATTAAATGAAGATAATCGTGACCAATTTGCATTATTTATTGGGGCTTTAGGGCGCATCGACTACATTGGTCATGCAGCATCCAATTTGCAGTGAAGTATCTGGCTTAATCGGTAGCCGATTGATAGAACATTCATGGACATCATTGCTCTGAACATAAGTGTAGGCGCCGTACGTGAAATATCCATTACCACACTATAATCATGCCCTAAGAAGATACTAATGGCTCAGTTCCTGCATAAACCATATTCATAATTTGATTTCTGGTAATATAAAACATCAAACACTGCATGCAACCAAACTAGCAATCAAGCAGTATCATCTAACAACTTAGGTATTTAGCAAGCAAGTAGCAATCAGTTTAATAGAACGGACATTGCATATTTGACATTATCTGACCATCTACTTAGTTGCACGGGTGAAATATTATTTGTATTATTTTTTTTAAACACATAGTTATATCATGTCATGGCCAACCTTTTCCACCCGCCGCAGCCTGTGTTTGGGCGATCCATGGTCTCATATGTCCTGCTTTTGCTTGAATGTCTAGGGAGATATTTTTCAAGAGATAGTCTACTGAACTTCTCACTGTTTACCAACAGATCAGGAAATGGAATAGGTCCATGATCTGTGCCACTTTGAATATGTGCATAACAAGTAGTCAATAAGCATACATACAGCGTGGGACCATCTAGTTGGTTCAAATATTTATAATTAAAACATACCAGCTCAAACATCCCATATTACCAATGTATAGGTAATATTTAATGACTAGCATTGCCAGTTTATTGGTGCATACACAAGCTGAAATGATGACATGGCCTACATTTGCCTATATCACCTATTTTGCCAGTTTTTTTTACAATATCTACAAATTCTATTTGTTTATATCCCTCTGTAGGCACCCAAAATATATTTAGGGAGACTTGATTGAGACTTGAGAGAAAGCTTGATTTTCATTTCAAGTCGGGTTTAACAAGTCAGGTAATGCTTATTTATTGTAATGTAAGTAGGGAAGACCAATACGGTTTTCATAGCAATACGTGACATGACATACATATATATATATATATATATATATATATATATATATATATATATATATATATATATATACATATATACAGGCGCGCACCCAGAATTTTTCCATGGGGGGGCCCGGACCGAAAAGGGCACTTGGCCGGCTCCAAAGGGCACTTGACCGGCTCCAAAGGGCACTTTGCGGCCCGGGGCACACTGGAAGGTTTGCTGACCGGGGGGGGGGCATGAATTTTCCATGGGACACGTTATATGTTATAGCACCGAACCCTTGTATTTACAATAATATTTCCAAAAACATGCAGCCTGCATGCATTATGTCGTGAGATGAAGGTTGCCCGCTTACCTTTGATGTAAAAGTACGCAGGATGTGGATTTCTGGAAAGGATGATAACAGCTGACACGAAGGCGATGGTCCTGAAGGCAGGTGACATGTACACAAACATGTAACACAATAAAAATAGCGACGAAAGCTTCAGGGCACAGGGCAGGGCATAGGGCAGGGAATAGGGCAGGACACAGGGCAGGGCAGAGTTCACGGTACAGCACAAGGCACAGGGCAGGGTACAGGGCAGGGCACAGGGCACTTTTAGATCAAAAGGGCACCTAATTGGGACAGGCATAGGACAGGAAAGGGCACAGGGGAATGTCATTTTTAGGCCAAAAGGGCAGTTTTGGGCCCAAAGGGCACCTTTGGCACAGGCGGGGCACATCAGGCAGGTTATTTTTGGGCTAAATTTGGGACATTCCGGCCAAGAGGGCACTTTTCGGTCAAAAGGGCACTTTTGGCCAAAAGGGCACTTTGGTCTCATGGGGGGGGCCGGGCCCCCTGGGCCCGCCCTTCCGGTGCGCCTATGTATATATATATATATATATATATGTATATATATCTGACATGTTTCTCTCTCTCTCTCTCTCTCTCTCTCTCTCTCTCTCTCTCTCTCTCTATCTCTCTATCTCTCTATCTCTCTATCTCTCTATCTCTCTATCTCTCTATCTCTCTATCTCTCTATCTCTCTATCTCTCTATCTCTCTATCTCTCTATCTCTCTATCTCTCTATCTCTCTATCTCTCTATCTCTCTATCTCTCTATCTCTCTATCTCTCTATCTCTCTATCTCTCTATCTCTCTCTCTCTCTCTCTCTCTCTCTCTCTCTCTCTCTCTCTCTCTCTCTCTCTCTCTCTCTCTCTCTCTCTCTCTCTCTCTCTCTCTCTCTCTCTCTCTCTCTCTCTCCCTCTCCCTCTCCCTCTCCCTCTCCTCTCTCTCTCTCTCTCTCTCTCTCTCTCTCTCTCTCTCTCTCTCTCGGACCGAGGGCCGAGCCGGTGACCGGTTTGTCGTCTTAAGGCACCACTTGGAAATAGTACCGTTGTGCTTCTACTCGAATGAAGTTCTGATCGCGCCAAGGAAGGCAATCTATACCTATGATATGTCTGAGCTATTCACCCATGTCTTGGTTAATCGCTATTTTGAACCAATATCTTGTTATATATCTTGGGCTGTTTATGGAAAGAGTCTCACGCTGTAGTTTATGACAGAACATTATGTTGCTACATCGAGTTAAATCAGTTTCTAGCAGATGTCTGATAGCATGGACATTTGATGCCAACTTTGTCCAAGAAAAGGGATGGTTGAAGGAAGTTCGGTATATTTCCAGCCAGTTATTTTTTTGTAGTTTCATTTGAGTAAGCTAAGTCATTCTGCAGACAGCTATGTTAGTAATGACTACATCAATAACTAATGTCCATGTCGGTACCAACTTCAGCAGCCCTTCCTACTACGTCAATGTTCAGCATCCCATTCTGCCAGTTGTGTTTACGCAGCTTCCTGTGTTACTTCGTAAATTCAGATTGATAAATCCATTTCTCACTAATTGATGACGACAAGAAGCGGCGAAAATTATGATGAGTCCATGACTTGATCACACGAGGGGCCGAACTAGAAGCTGCCTCATAATTTACAGGTGTCTCTAATAGCTCAGAGCTGTACCCCTCCCCCCAAAAAAGTTGATTTTTGAAGTTTTTTTTAAACAATAAATAGCAGGACAAAGCTGGTCAGGTGAGGTCAAGCCTCATCATGACAGTAGGAAAGTGTATAGAAGCAGGCGGGCACCATGTTCACCATAGCACTTCTTGTTTCTCAATATCCTGCAAAATGAGCAGCACATGCCTATCGTATCCGTTAGAATATACCTAATCTGTGCATAAAATGTCAAGCTGCACTTTGACTTCACCTGAGGTAACCTTTACCCATTCGCCAGTAAGCTAAGACTAACAAAATGTGGTCTACCTGACACATGTGTTACTGGTGGTAAAGCTGCGAGATTGAGAGGTGCTATTCAATAAATATACATTAGTGACGTAAGTGCACTGGCGGATCTAGCCCACCGGTTTAGGGGGGCAACTTTCGGTTTTCGGCGTCAGCTCCTACCAAGTAAAATAGTAATTGACAGCATAATTTCCTGTGTAGGGGCCCCAGCCTACCTCCACCGTTTCTATGTTACCGGATTTTTGTTCTTGTTTACCAAAACGTTCACGTTTACGTTCAACGTCTTGTACCACGTCAACGTTCGTGTACGTGGACACTGACGGATCCGATTTTGTCAACTCTTGCTGTAAGCAGAACTTGATCAGCATGGAACCCTCGATGTGTGTCAGAATCTACTAAGTACTATGCTACTATACTGGCTTCCAAACAATTATATATAAAAAATCCTTTAAAATTGGAGATTCTTTCATCCAGACGCTATTTTTTTACCTCGGCAGAGGTTACTGCATTTTAATTTAGTTCACTTCTGTTGGTTTCGGGGGGGGGGGGCAAAAGACACTATGGCCCCCCTTTTAAGCGCTTCGGGGGGCCATGTCCGGAATGGCCCCTCCCTGGATCCGCCAGTGCATGAGGGTATGTGTAAAACTTGTCCCGTAGATACCTTAAACTGCAATAATACCCTTAAACTTTGATAGCCCGGTCCTACCACCCGAATCTCCCCTACATGCAAACCCACCAGTTATCTCTTATTCAGGATATAAATACATACCTCCTCTTGCTATTCTTCTTGAAAAATCAGTCAATGTAGCCTGTCTCTTCATCTTAGCAACCCCAACACCTATATGGCTATATTGCCTTGCACCAACACCAACATACGAATCATGCTGCTCAACTGGGCTCAACTGGTCACTCGCACAACACATCCTGTTCAAATTCATCTTTCGAAATCTGGCTCACTGGGTCCGCTTGCCCCTTACTGGCTAAACAAACTTCATGAACCTAACTGACGAAGGAATAATGAAACTGCTGATTTCGTCATCTCTTGCTGTAAGCAGAACTTCAACAGCATAGAACCCTTGATGTGTCAGAATCTACTATGCTACCAGATTATGCTTCCAAACAATTATAACAAAATACTTTTAAAATTGGAGATTATTTCACCCGGAACGCTATTTTTTAACCTCAGCAAAGGTTACTGCATTTTAATTTATTTTATTTTTGTTGGTTTGGGGGGGGGGGGGTAAAGACAATATGCCCCCCCTTGAAGCGCTTGGGGGGCCATGGCCGGAATGCCCCCCTGGATCCGCCAGTGCGTAAGTGTATGTTATGCTTTTAGTGATGCTAGTTTTGTGTTAAAAATAGACGAGTGTTAATTCCATAGTTCATCATATCTTCCGTATTTTGCAAACGGTTCTCTTCAACTTTGTTTGTTTCATTCATCTACTGCATTCTACCTCGCTCCGAATCAGTGGAATGTTGACGGTGATTACACAATTTGAGACGGCTCTGGCGCGGTAAATGCGATCAAGGAAGCCCCGTACACTGTTGCACCGGGTCTTGTCAGTGATGTAGGCGACAAAGTCTATGCATCGTTTTCAATTTGTTTTTAATTTAAGCACATTTTGCCGCTCCCACGAACTATGCATATGGGGAATGGCATGCCGTCTCCAAACACATTAAGCGGCTCCCACAAACTAGTAATTGCGAGCATATGGGGAATGGCATGAGGTCTCCAAAGATATGAGTGGGCCATCAATCCTGACTGTGTTCGGTTTCTGCGCGTAAGGTTAGCCAAATCAATTCTCCATTTGAATTGTGCAAGTGCTCCACTTGCTCGCGTCTGCCATGACAATTGGTGCCGCTTTTTGGTGCAGGACATTTCAATGTCAGGAAACGAAATGCTAAGTTGCACATTTCATATGATGTTTAGACATGAATGCGCCTTGTGAGAAGGTTAAGATGGTGTTGATACAGCTTGAAATCAGAATTTGGACAATAATTGAAGAGGTTTCAGGTTTGATTATGTTACGCTCATTTAATACAAGCATTTGAATACGATAATGAATTGCAGTTCATATATGATATAATGATGAGCATAAGTAGCGTGCTTAACACGCATTTCAATATTATACATCCGTGTTGATACTTTACTATAAGCTTGTAGAAGACCGGCCAAAAACCCGGCATATGCCCCAAGGATCGGCCACAAATATCGCCGGTCTTGAACGCCGGTCCTGGCCAGGCTTCCAGTCGCTACGTTTGCCATCTCCGATTCGAAGTTCTAGTTAGGACTACGACAGGTGAGCTTGGCCCATTCGTGACCTCATTCTGGCTGTGACGTCACTCCCTCGAGGGGCCGGTCGGACCACGTGACCACGCGATCACGCACACACCGCTGATTACGAATTAACAAATCATTGCGCGCACATCACCCCGCGTCAGGCCTCGGAATCGGTGCTGTCTGCCCATCTCATATTCCCCGAGGGAATACGAGATTCACGGGCGATTCCGGGTGCCATCCAGTTGCCATTTTCCATAAGTGAGTGGAAGCTCGAAGACTCATTGATTAAAACGCCTTCAGGCTCATAGCATGCGGTTATGGTTATATGCGGTTATGGTTCTATACGGCTATGGTTATGTGGTCGTGGATTTATGCGGTTATGATAATATGCGGGTTTGGTTATATGCGGTTATGGTTATAAGTGGCTATGGCTGTATGCGGTTATGGTTATATGCGGTTATGGTTCTATACGGTTATGGTTATGTGTGGTCGTGGATTTATGCGGTTATGATAATATGCGGGTTTGGTTATATGCGGTTATGGTTATAAGTGGCTATGGCTGTATGCGGTTATGGTTATATGCGGTTCTGGTTATATGAGGTTAGGTGAGAACTGAAATGCAACCAGCTCCAGCGACTGCCTTCTGTGCTGCCGCTGAAGACGATTCGAAGCGGGCCGCCGCGTCAGGTACGGATCGATTCCAGTCAGCTCGAGCGCGCTCTCGGTCCGGTATATTTGGAGCCAATCACATGACCAGCAAGCGTAGAGGGGGGGGGGACAAACACATCAACAAACATCCCTGCAGCGCCGGCGGACAACAGGGGGGCGGAGGGGGGGGCGGTCGCCCAGCCGCCTGGGAGCGGTTTCAGTACGGTGGCGGATGTGGAGCGGCGGCGGACGGAAATTAAACGTCTCAATCATCGACAATTCATCACGAAAAATGAGTCGCGTTAAAGTTGGCCGCGGCTTTCGTTTGATGTTTTAATTGAGTTATCACTTGGGGCCGCCGCCGGCACCGGTCGCCTATTGATCGACTGGTTAATTATCTGTTTGATTAAATGCCGGACGCTGGTGAGAAGGCTTGTCAGCTAATTTGGCGTCGACGTACGACAGAGCGCCGCGGTGAGCGGCGCTCCGCAAGACGGGGAGGGCAGCACGGCGGGGCGGTGAGCGGTGATCCCCGCACAACAGCGAGCGGCCACCGCGAAGGGGGGGGAGGAGGGATCACGCGCTGTGGGTGCGGTGGAAATGGATCACCATACGGCAGGCTGGTAGGAGATCCAGGTTGGATGGTGAGAGTTCCCACACAGCAGGCTGATGAGAGATCCAGGCCCGACGGTGAGAGTTCCCACATGGCGGCGTACGGATCTCACATGTCAGGTGGTAAGGAGTGGTTCCTGCACGGTAGGAGAGGGCGGCAAGGAGTCGTTCCTGAATGGTAGAAGAGCATGGAGATGGCGGTGAACAGAGGTCAAAGTAGGTCGGTAGGAGAGGATGGAGAGGGCGGTAAGGGGTCCTTCCTACACGGTAGGAGAGGACGGAGACAGCGGTAATCACCAGTTGTACGTTAACCTCATGGAGCTAACCGAGCCGGTCACATATGTGATCCGCCGGTGGCGGTAAGGTTATCTTCAGCTGTACATTGAAGACGCTTTTCTTTGAACGTACCGTTATGCTATTTTTTTTAATCTGCAACTATTAATTCTGAAGATTATGGTGGTCACCTCGACCCCTCTCTCGCGCACAATGTGCCCGGCAGACCTCTCGTTAAGCAATGTTTAACCCCGGCAGACCTCTCTTTAAGCAACGCTTAGCCCCGTCAGACCTCACGTGAAGCAACGCTTAGCCCCGGCAGACCTCTCGTGAAGCGATGTTTAGCTTAAGCTGCGGCCGTGGAGGGGGGGGGTTAAGGACAAAGCCCCGCTAAGGTTCTTTTTGCGACCACGGAGAACGTCGGGCGTTGGCGAGCTGTCGCTTGGCATGGCTGATGGGGCATCCTTTGCCGTCTCTGTGGCATACACAAATTGAAGACATCAGGTCAGTGCGCTGAGTTGTGATGTGGTGAGATGGAGAATGCCCCAGGGCGGTTTTCGAAGAAAACGTGAATTATTAGCAATCCATCTCACTTATTGCCCGCAAAATGGCCACTACTGGCTATGGTAGGATGATGAACGACTCTGCTAGGCTATTTACATACGTCATTAACCTTTCCAAAGTCATTCCAAGTGAGTTACCCAACTTGACTCATTTGACATTTCCTGCTTCCTAGTCACTCTGGAAGTAGTCTGTACGCAGAAACTTGATTTGAGGCTGATTTATATTCATAGCTACAACAAAATAATGTTTCGGGCACTAATTCGGAAATTTCCAAAATGAGGTCAACATTTCGACCTGCTCTCACCCTTTACCTATGGACTGAAATAGAATACAATTCACAAGGAGAAATAATTAAATTTCTTTCCATTCCATTCCATTCCAAGAAACTGAGAAGTATTACACTGAACATTTTAGACGCATACCTGTTTTCGTTTGTGTACAGATAGCGATTGCGAGTAAAAATATCAATAGGTGCGGACAAATTGGCATCTAAACTGAAATGGATGTACACATGCCATGCCAGGGACTGTACACAACATGTCGCACAGGGCTCAAAAAAACCTTTCGGTGGTCGCCGACGACATTCAATTCTTTGAAATTGGTCGCCGATCAGGAACGGGTCCAATAGGGAGGGGGAGGAAGTGGCGGCCCTCCATCGGGATTGGATAACATCAAATTTCCAAAACGTGCTTTTTTCGTTTGCTCCTTTTTGAAAATTTGTCTGCCTTCCAGCTTTTCATCGATTTTTTCCTCAGCAATAGGTGTCGCTTCGCACCCTGAATAAATTGTGGCGCGCCAAAAGGAGTGTCCTGCCGATAGGAACTTCTAAATCCGTCACCGTCGCACGCAAGGAAGAGACTGAGAGACTGTCTGTAAACCATTTGTCATTGACTGTGCAGATGAGCAAAGTCGCTCGGAGACAGTGGGGGATGAACAAAATTTGCTCGAAGATAGCTAAGGATGACACAATCTGGAGTTTGGCACATAAAGATTAAAAATCCCAAGCGATATTTGGCAATCTGACATCAATTGCTCCCAATCTTCCATCGTGTATATAAGAGATAAAATGTCGAGTCCCATATGAATACTTATAATTCAGATTAACTGTTATCTACATCATGTTGCACACAAAACAACGAACGTTTATTCATTGCTGACAGGTACAGTACTTCTATACGTGGATGGTAGTAACTGAACCAACTAGGAGGCATAAGCCCCTTTGTTTAAGATCTTCTTAAGCACATTTCTCAGCTGGGTACATTTTGTGGAATAAACATGAAAACACGCTGATATGAATGGTATCCTGGTCCAAATGAATGTCGGTGGTGCATTTCCAAAAAGGAAGAATGATTTTTGTAGACAATATAAGATAAGGCGCAACTGATATCAACATTTACACCATTGCCTATTAGTTTATCCGCGGCAGTGGCCGCCTCATAGCCACGGCAGTGGCCGTCTCACAAGTGCGGCAGTGGTTACACCACAGCCGTCACAGTGGCCACCTCACAGGTGCGGCAGCGGTTTCCTCACAGCCATGACAGCGGCGACCTCATGGCCATGACAACGACCGCCTCACAGTCCTGACAACGGCCGCCTCACAGCCGTGCCAGCGGCCGCCTCACAGTCGCAGCGTGGCCGCCTCACAGCCGTGACAGTGGCCGCCTCACAGCCATAGAGAGGCC
Source organism: Ashinkailepas kermadecensis (assembly GCA_034440615.1). Lineage (NCBI taxonomy): Eukaryota > Metazoa > Arthropoda > Thecostraca > Neolepadidae > Ashinkailepas > Ashinkailepas kermadecensis. The sequence continues at coordinate 1,391,276 of JAOTOM010005177.1, forward strand.
ACCTCACAGCCGTGACAGCGCCGCCTCAAGCACTAGCAGAGGCCACCTCACAGCCACAGCGGTCGCCTCACAGCCGTGACAGCGGCCGCCTCACAGGTACGGCAGTGGCCGCCTCCAATAGTCATCACAAGCATCACAAGTAGTCATTTCTACTTCACCATATCTCGAAAGACGAAAGCTATGCTAAGCTCTAAAGATCCCTGGACGACTTGTGGTGGGAGATCACAGTTCCTTCCATCGCCCCCCCTCCCAATGCTTGTGAAGATAAAATCGTTCAAGCGAGGGTTTCTTTGAAGCACTCTGTATGTGATAGTCTGTGTGTGCCACGTCACGGGCCCACGGCAGGGGCGTTCCGCCGAACAATCAACTGATGTGAGACGTTTTGGTGGTCAGCACGTGGTTTATGCCAAACATGGCTATATCTGTGCTTGCCACACTTTCAACCACGCCCTCGGCGAGATAAGCCACAGATGCACCAACAGTGCCGACACTTGCACTGCGAGCGCAGCAGTTTCTTCAGGACGTGGTAAGCGGCGCGGACGGACTCTGGTGGCACGGTGTTGGGAGTCAACACGCTAATGTGCAGGCGAGACGCAGCTGCCAGTGCAGTGCCGACGACGCTCTAGGTCGGCGACTCCCGGATGGCGCGCAGGTCACTGAATATGCGGATGTCAATCTTGTAGGATCACTTTTTGATATTGTTGTACTTTGGAGCAGCCTAGCAAATCCATGCTCATAGTTCGGTTCTTGCAGTGCGGAGTCAGTATCAAGGTGAAGGCCGACATCCCCTTAGCTTGATAAAAGAGAAAAGGGTTCACACAAAACGCAATGCATGCGGGGACTTTTATTAATAGGCGACGGTGGGGTAACTGAGATCAACGCTAATAATGCGAAGTTGAAGTGAAACATTTGGTCGGCCATAAGATATCAAGATATTGCGCCAACGATCCAAGTCTTGCACCATGTTATTGTCCCACTCAGTCGAACAGGGAAGGATATGCAATCGATAGTGATCAGAAAAGGGGTATATAGTTATACCACCAGATTAGTGACAGCTATGGTTGGAAAAATACGATATTCCTGTATTTCCGGCATCCAGAACATTATCCTCTTGAGGAAATCTTCCTCATTTTATCCCTTGGAGGTTCGATGGTGCTGTTAGACTATAAACTGCTCTGTGATGTGCTCAAGATTCACTGGAAAGTGTAGGGCGATATTCCGATGTCATTGACTGGAATAATAATATCCTCTCGCTGCATGAACTCTGCAGTCGATGCGCCCCTAAACCCCAATAGCAATATCCTCTCCATATTCAATTACCCATACATTTTCCTCTCCACATCCAGGATTACAAAATACAAATCCAACCGTGGTGACTGCTGACATGCAATCTGTCCAACCAGAATTGGAAAAATGTTCCTGTGATGGATGTTTGTCATCCAGAACACTATCCTCCATGAAAAAGCATGGTCTTTTTGGCCACAAGATTGGAGATGTTTGAAAATGACTGCAAACTTCCTCCTGTTTTATACATGCCCAAGCTGACTGGCCAAATACAAAAAGGAGTTTACGGTTCAAAAAGACAAAATTGTAACTTTGGAATGGAATGCCAAGCATTGTGCTCTCGAAATACAACAGTAAACAACACATTGAGCCATGTTCAACATTCCTTTCTTTGAAACTAAAGAATTCCACCTGAATTTTGGCATACAGCACCAAACATACTGCATATATGCAAATATGTTACAGCTGATGACAGCTCTATTGAAGGGAAATGTATTATCCAAATTTTACTCGTTTTCAGTCTTTGCCATATGTTGAACCAAGTTGAAAAATGCATATTATTCTGGACATATCTAGCATAGTTCCAGAAAAAAACACAAATATAATAGTGCATATCCAGGGATATTTGGCAAAAAGGATGCTTGAACCAAGCATCATTTTTTCAAGCATAACTCAATACATCTGCACATGTTCCATAATGTTTCTACAGTGCCCACAAATTCTGGCTCAATTATTATAGTTTCAAATATGACATAATAACATGCATGTATTCATTTTGCACAAAATTTGGATGCCAAAGACATATCCTCGCCAGAGTAGAAAAAGACCATCTGTCCTAGATATATCCTATTCTAGATATATGGATGAAACCCATCGAAAGAAAAGTACCAGCATTGTGCTGTAATATTCATGCATATTAGCATTGCAGCTTATTCTTTAACAAAGCATTGTAAATGGCTCATCAAATTTTGATATGGCAAGCTGGATGGCAAAGAAAAGCAAAGCATTAAGACCAATTATGAGCACCAGTTCTATATTTAAATATTCTTACATATATCTTTACCTAAACCCTTTCCACTTGCCATCTTCAGAACTTCAGTAATTTGCAGGTTGGACTGCATGCAAGACGTGCTAATCAGTAATCAGATGTTTTCATCTGTAAAGCAGGTGTTAGGATAGGATATCCTAGGTTGCGGTTTTCAATTTAATTAACTAAAAAGTATCAGTTGATATTCTGGCCACAAAAGGTGGTAAATTTTGGACTTCAGGTATTTGTTAATTGTTGGATTTACTTCTCCAATGGTTTATTAACATGGTTAACATGATGTTGTTGTTATTTGGGCTTAAGGGCCCGCCGACTACGAGGTCATTTAGCGCCCAGGTTAACATGATGTGGCCACTCATTTTCTCTGAAAATGATTACTTTTTCAATTGACAGGCAAAAGAACACCTGGAATGGGACTTTGAGTTGAGTAATGTTGGCATTTCAAGAAACCAAATTGTATTAAATTGCACTTTTTGGTACATTTTTAATTCCTGCAATTTATTTTTCCAATGCAATGTTTATGTAGGTGGATAGCATTGTGTGACCACTCATTTCCTCTGCAAATGCATATTTTTCAGTTGGCAGGCAAAATAACACCAAAAAAACAGGCTGGAGTTTGATAACATAGCATAAAAATAATGTTCAAGAGTAAGCAAAAATGTAGCACAGCGTAACCCTAAACTTGCATGCAGGAAAATAAATTCCTAAAGAAATGGAAAATTTCCCATTTACTTCTGAAGAATTTTCAACTAAAAAACCTTACATTGCAGAGCCTAGTTAACTAGATTAACATATTAAATTAAACCTGTTTTTAAGAAAAGAGCACTTTTTTGTGAACAAAATCTACAAAAAAATGGGACGTTTTTCCAACTGAAGAGAAAAGCCTAGCCTAACCTAACTTAACCAAACCTAACTCCATTTTTGCTTTGTGGGGTAAAATGTGTGTACAATTTGTCTCCTGGATACCTTGAAGTGCAATAATACACAACATTGTGAGATCATGTTTTTGAACATGATTAAGACAAGCTCCTGTGTAGGTAGGTACCTAGGTATGTATGTAGGTGGATAGGTACCAAGGTAGGTACATTCCTAGGTAAAAGGATATGGTCATGTGTAGCATTGTCTAGAGTGTAAATGTTGGGAGGAATCTACATAGTATGTCATATGGCATTTCAAGACATAAATATTGTAAAAACATGTTCCTTGATATCATTAAGATGCTGTGGGATGTGGCCTACCTAGCCACTTATTACCAGCACAAGTGCATAGGCACTTCCCAGTTGGTATGGAATATAATACCAAAATATTGAGGTAGGTACCTAGGTATGTATGTAGGTGGATAGGTACCTAGGTATGTATGTAGGTGGATAGCTACCTAGGTAGGTACATTCCTAGGTAAAAGGATATGGCCATGTGCAGCATTGTCCAGAATGTAAATGTTGGGAGGAATCTACATATGTCATATGGCATTTCAAGACATAAATATTGTAAAAACATGTTCCTTGATATGATTAAGATGCTGTGGAATGTAGCCTACCTAGCCACTTATTACCAGCACAAGTGCACAGGTACTTTCCAGTTGGTATGGAATATAATACCAAAATATTGAGGTAGGTACCTAGGTATGTATGTAGGTGGATAGGTACCTAGGTATGTATGTAAGTGGATAGGTACCTAGGTAGGTACATTCCTAGGTAAAAGGATATGGCCATGTGCAGCATTGTCCAGAATGTAAATGTTGGGAGGAATCTACATATGTCATATGGCATTTCAAGACATAAATATTGTAAAAACATGTTCCTTGATATGATTAAGATGCTGTGGAATGTAGCCTACCTAGCCACTTATTACCAGCACAAGTGCATAGGCACTTTCCAGTTGGTATGCAATATAATACCAAAATATTGGTATTTGAGTGGGGTAGCATAATTAAGAATAATGTACAATGCCAAATAATGCCTAATGTAACCTAGATATCTTGGGGAATTTGTAATGCCTTAGACCTGATGTGTCATTGCAGGCTTAGCATTCTAGCCTAGGTATTTTCTTTCTTAATAGAATATAGCAGAACTAAACGTTCTTTCTTCGGGACAAGAGAAACCGAAGTTCTTCCGCACAAATAAAGAGCAAAAAAAATGTGTGGTATTTTGAATAGGAATGAATGGTCCCATTGTTTTAACGCTGACGTAACGATCGCACGATGGGTCCATACTACCGACGGTAACGACAGCACGCACGGTCTGTACCCGCGTAGTAGCGAGCGTACGTATGAACGGTCTATCTACCGTTCTGCAGTGGAACGTGCATACTTTCTGTACATACGGGCGGTGCAGGCTGGTGTGGAGTGGAGGCTGATTGTGACCTCATTTGACCCTGAAGGCATTCACCTGGGGTCATGAAATGTATACTGCAGTGAGTTCACTACAGCCGTAATTCTGCCAAATTGTGTGCTTCTAGTTTCACTCATGCTCCTCATGTTTGTTCTTGGTGTGCTTGTGGATGTTCTGCTAGGCTCCTGAACACGAACATCCTTTGTGGCGACAAAACGCTTCCCCTTATTATTATTTTTCTGGCTTGCATCCTTCCCCTGTCATTTTAACCTTTTGCTGGTAGTCATCTTTTACAAATAGTTCACGCCTGGATATCTAACTACGCACCTACCTCGTAAATGGCAATATTAATTCAGGCAGTTCAGCAATCAATTCACAAAAACACGACATTAATACACCACCACGGTTGGGCACAATTGCCCATACACCAATTTTCGAACGAACGACTGAACAAGTCACCAAGAGTTGTTGATTTCAAATTCCATATTTATAACTAGATTTCTAGGCGACGACCACGACAACCATTTGGTCTCCGTCCCGAAGGCGCTTTTGGCGACCACGGTATGCCATTGGTTTAGCATTGTGGTTGTCTGGAAAGCGCCGTCCTGTGCCGACGAGAGATTCTAGTATAAACGTGGTAAGCAAGAGGTACGGGATATTTGGTAGAATTCGCGGTACGGTCCTAGTATACTTTTCATCTGGAAAAAGATCAGTGCTGCTAAATACAAATTACTGATATATCGACGAATTATGTCCTTCATGGCTAAAATCTTGACGGACGTATCAAAACAAAATTCTGGTTTTGGTCGCCGCTGAAGCCTGGTAAGCCAGCATCTGGTCGCCGACGCTATCGCTAGGACGGCGCTTATTTTGAGCCCTGATGTCGCATGCCATGCCAGTGACTGTACACAACATGTCGCATGCATAAATATCAGATATCAATCACGAGAACTCGTCACGTGCACCAAGTTGGCATCGTTCCATATCGGTAGCACTGCCTGCTTGGAAACGTCATGAAGGGTGGAATCCCTCTAATACCGGGAAGGATGGCAACCCTCGCATACCGGCGAAGGTGGCAACCCTCTAATGCTAGGCAGGGTGGCAGTCCACGGTACTGCGACAGGTTCTCGTGGCCATCAGGCTGGGCAATAATACAACTAACACATCACAGTTCCTTGCATCAGCTGAGATTAGCTGATTCGCTCCACAGTGCCTGCTCACGTGACCTCCTCAGTGACCTGCGCAGTGACCTGCGCAGTGACCTGCTCACGTGAACCACTCAGTGACCTGTGCAGTGACCTCCTCACGTGGCCTGCGCAATGACCCGATCACATGACCTGCTCCGTGAACTACTCGGTGATCTGCGCAGTGACCTGCTCAGGTGACCCACTCAGTGACCAGCTCACGTGACCCACTTAGTGACCTGCGCAGTGACCTGCTAACGAGACCTACACAGTGGCCTGTGCAGTGACAGTAAATGATATTGGAAGGTATATTGTAAGACACAATTTCTTACTTTTGTGCTCTGATGCCAGATGCTCCTTTCTGGCAGTCCGGATTATTTATTGAAGTAATTTGCATCTTGTGGGTGCTTTTACAGCTCAGTGCATTTTTAACATCATGCTGACAGTTACTGACACCACAAAACGTTTTGGTTATTTTGTGACCACATATCTTGCTTGTGTACAAAGCATTCGTGCTTTGTGCAGTGAAGTGGCAACAATATATGTCCAGATCGTCCCAAAATTATGTCTAAGATACCACACACAGAAAACAACTATTACCCCCCCTATTGTCCCCAAGAAACTGGTGTAGCAGAAAGCATCAAAAGTAGCTCGGCTTATCTAGTGATTTGAACCACATCACATTGAACCGATTCCTGTCAAGCCAGTCTGGAAATTACCGATATCACGTATATTACGGAAATTACGGATATTACACCATCCCAGTGCACGCTATTTTCAGCACTGAGAGCGGCGAGGGTGGTGCCTGTCCCCTTCCCCTCCCACTACACTGGTCACTGCTACTGAAGCCGGCGCTTCGAGGTGGCGTCTTCGCGGTGATCTTGGCGTCTTGGCGGTGATCTTGGCGTCACGGCGGTGATGTTGGTGCAGTCGTCGCCTTCGATCGCTGACTTCTGGACGGTCAGCACTGGTGCGCCGGTTGACTTCAGCGTCCAACACGCTCGGCTCATCGCAAAGGACAGCGTCGAGGCTGCCACGGCTGCCACGTCGCACCATCTCCGCCGCCTCAGCTTTAACAGCGAACGGCTTCCCGTCACGGGGACGAGTGGTCTAGGGGTAAGATGCTCGTCTCACAATCGAAAGGTTGTGGGTTCGAGTCTCACCTGTCGCTACTCTTCGCCCGCGACCAATCGGCGTGAGAGATTGGCGACGCTACATGACTCAACGGTCGACGTGTCGTAAAACCAATAACCAACCGGCTTCCCGTAACGGACATGGTTCCAAAATTCACCCAGCTTCGCGTCGAAGCAAGGACACGGAGAACTAACGCTTACGATTATATTTGTGAACAAACCGATGGGAAGATGTTGTCATCGAGTGCAGGTTTTAACCTCCTGGGAGCTTCCGATTACCCGGATATATTTTCATGGTGCTACTTGGCCCATTGGTGTGTACAGCTATGCTACCGTTACCTGGACGCCTACATGAGCGGACTTGGCCATCATCATCATCACGGATCAATCACGAGATTGAAAATGGTGTTTTTTTTCACTCACACATATGCTTCCTCGCTGTCCAAGAGCCACTCGATTGTTTTTAGCTTGTCACCTGACAAATGGATTACCGCTGCAATATGTGAAAAATAGTTTTTTTTTTCACGTGGACATAGGGTGTCTTAGAACAGTGATTTCTAATGACCTCTGATTGAAATAGAGCACTAGACTGGAAAGTAGACCGTATATTGGCGGCTATGGTAACCATGGATACCAGATGTGACCATCTAAGTCCTGCTGGCATAGACGTCGTTACAGATTGTGGATAAGGGGGACAAGAGGATGTTTGGGTTGATTTTCCATGCAGATCCATAGGTGTACCGTTAAATTTCACACAGTTCGGGGAGTAGGGACGCGCCGCCCGACTCTCACCATGGCGACGCCCATGCCTGCTGGTGATATAAATTAGGTCAAGATTACCCTTGAGATTCTGTGTGTGACTACTGTAGCAGATTTGCTGAAAGGTTTGACAGAAGTTCGCATGTTAGTAAACTGTTAAGAGACAGAATGGCCACTGTGATGCACGCAGAGCTTAAAATAACCCAACGCATGTTTGATATAAAATAAGTCGTCTCAGGTGAGAGGCTTCTTTTCTTCTTCTTTTTGGCATTCGTCTTATTGGCTACTTTCATCAGAAGCCATCTAAACTAGCGAATCCCGCCAGTGAAAATTACTGCTTCAAACAGCACAAATCAACACTTTTCCGAATTTCTTTTGGAAGCCGTCCGGGATGACTTCATAACCTGGTAACCTAACCTGGACATCTTTGCCAAAAGATTTCCAACCAATGCATCGTAATGCTGAGAATATAGGATGCACATTGGATACGATGCACCGTATTGCCAACGCAGTCGATGAGCCCCTAAGCCCAGATATGCTACCCGACATTTAGACACTCGCTCGCTTTAGACACTCGTGATCACTCGCCATTTTCTGGTTCTAAAACTAGTGGTTGTACACCTCTGGCCCAGGTAAGGCTGCAATGTCTTCACTTCGTCGACCTTAGTTGTGGACTGGGTCGAAACGTACCGAATCCTGAGGTGGCACTCTCAAATTCTGAACGTTGTGTGGCGCTGGAACCAAATTCAGCCCGCTGTCAAACCTACGGCCGCAATACCCGACATCCATGCACAAGCCAAGCTGAAGACAGTCCATCCTCAAGACAGCTTGGACTTGATATTGAATCGATATGTAGTGCCGACATGTGCATACGAACAGCAAGCTGTGGTGGTAGGCCACCATTCAACACGTTCACGTCATTCGCAGCTGGTTTGAACATACGGAATGTAAAATTATGTTAACACTCCAATCTTAATGGTTCTTTTGCTATGCCTGCCCACTTCCATGATAACTGAAGAAAACACTTCTTTTCAGTAAGTAGCTTTGGAGCTTTGGCCATTTGTGTGTCAATTTAACCAGCTGAAGCCACTTTAGTCCGTGGATAACCACATCTTAGCTGCTTTTTGCCAACACTCGTGCGGCACGAGCGCGGCATGGGCGCTCGTGCCGCACGAAACATGGGCGTCCAGATCACCAGCGTCACCTGTGACCACCGTCACGATCACGGCACGTGTACGACATGGGCACCCAGATCGCCAGCATCACCTGCACCACCTTCACGAGCGGGCCGGCGGCCGCGCCGACCGGCCTGTGGCCGTCCAAACAGGCCGACACCAGCCGATCTGCCCCGGCCGGCCGGACGACGCCATCTCGTCCGAGAGACGTCATCGACGCCAGGTCATCAGGTGGGCCCTCATCACACCGTCAGTGGTGGCCATTCGTCAGGTGCTTCACAAAGACACCGACAGCGGCGGCGCCGCGGCGCGCTGGGAACACGTCGTCAACAGGCGATTGTGCGGCCGGAACTGGCGTCATTGGCGAGCTGCTGACGCACGGCCGACTTCGGCACCGGGCCGGGAGACGCGTGGGAGACCGAGAGACGCGTGGGAGAGTGAGAGACGCGTGGGAGACTGATAGACGCGTGGGAGACTGAGAGACCGTGGGAGACTGAGAGACGCGTGGGAGAGTGAGAGACGCGTGGGAGACTGAGAGACGCGTGGGAGACTGAGAGACGCGTGGGAGACTGGGATACGCGTGGGAGACCGAGAGACGCGTGGGAGACTGCTGGAAGACGCTGGACGGGGAGACATGGGTGAGTCGAGAGGTGCAGGACTCGAGCATTGCAGGAGACATGGAAGGCTGAAAGACGTTGCAGATTTCAAAGACGTGGGGACACCCAGACGGCTGGGGAGACTCGGGAGATGCGGGTATGTGCGAGACTGGGAGATGCTACGCATGGGAGCGATGGGAAACGCTAGAGGTACAGATACTTGGGGGACAAGGAAATGCTAAGCTTGTGAGACATGGGAGACTCGAGAAGTTGTCAAGATGTGAGAGACTAAGAAACGCTGGACTCGGGAGATACGGGAGACTTTAGAGTTGCGTAGACGTCATATACTGAAATACGCCTGACATTTAAGAAGCATGGGATACACGAGAGGTACGGGAGAAGTGCGAAACTGCAATACGCCATACATTTAAGAAGCATGGGATACACGAGAGGTACGGGAGAAGTGCGAAACTGCAATACGCCATACATTTAAGAAGCATGGGATACACGAGAGGTACGGGAGAAGTGCGAAACTGCAATACGCCATACATTTAAGAAGCGTGGGATGCCCGTGAGGTACGGGAGACGTGGGAGACTGCAATACGCCATACATTTAAGAAGCGTGGGATGCCCGTGAGGTACGGGAGACGTGGGAGACTGCAATACGCTAGACATAGGACACATGGGAGACTCGAGAGTTGCGGAAGTATGGAAAACTGAAGGGCGCTATATTGGATAGAAATTGGAAACCCAGACGACTGGGCGGCACAGGAGACTGGGAAGATTCGAAAGGTTCGGGAGACGTGGCAGACATGGAGACACCGGAGGATTGAAAGGCGCCATGATGGGAGAACAGTCGAATAGATGGAGGGCTACGATTCAGACTCAATACACTCGAAAAACGTTGGGGACTCGATGAGGGTAACACTGTCAATGGCGGATCAGGGAGGGTGGAGTGAGTTCAGCATAAGCGATAATAATAATTCACGCGTAGTGGCGAGCTAGGGGATATTCCCGATGGCCAATAATTGCAATAACCTACCCGCAGAGGCTTCTCGTGATTCTCCCTAGTCGCCTCGGGACAAAATTATCACGCGAAGTATTTATGTTATATATGAATGACACAATATTAGGCATTTGTGGCACTGCACTGGCTGCGAAGAAGGACACCCCACGAGGAATAATAACAACCACCCCACCCTTGGGGTGCTGGCTACGCCATTGGCTGTTTATATGTTGATGTTGGTGCTTTGGCCCATGCATAATTATTCATACACAGGTTTGCCGGGGCAAAGTACAAACGCGGTACCAAATGGTTTTGATCCATTGCCACATATTGTTGGCCTGTTGGCTTCGCCATTGCGAACATTTCGAAATTTTGCATTCTAAATGCCTAGATTAGACCAGTAGAATTCGCATGAGATATTCAGTTTATAAATCAGACAAATGTTCCGAGGTCTTAGATGCGAGGTGGAGCGGAATCCGCCCTCTATAGGCTTGGGTTTAAAATAGCCCTGTCGGAATGGGGTTAAGAGATCCTGAAACATCAGGGCCCTGTGGAATCTTTGGTGTCTTATGATCATTATGATCTTATGAAACTAACGAGTTCGGTGTCACGCTAAACACGTTTGCTGTCACGAAAAAGGGCCGACCGGTCCGCAAGAGAGGGAGGGAGAGTAGCCGCCCATGCCCCTCCATTGGTGGATCTAGTGGGCGGGAGTACGGGGGCCACATGCCCCCGCAAAGGGCGTTCTTCTGAACTTGTGCACTAAAATTGCATGCTCCCGATATCTAAAAACATTGCATGAGGAAAATATTGTTTTAACCGGACTCACGGAATGCAGCTGTTCAAATCTGAAAGTTTTTTCTTCGAAATCTGGAAGAAAAAAGACATTTGGAAATCCCCCCCCCCAACCGATCGAGAACAAGCCTCTTGATCCAGCATTCCCCCGCCCCTCTCTGTCTCCCCTCCCATCCCCGCTTCGTCCCGGCACCACCATCTTTGGGGAAAACAGCCACTACCGGGGCCCGCGTGTCTCATTTCCATTTCCCAAATTGCGCCGGCTCGCACTGAATACACGTGTAATTTGAGCGCGCGAGCGGCATAATTTGACAGCATAAATTTGGTGGCCGACACCACCTGGCGGCCGCCGGTTGGCCGAGGTGTTTGTCAGCAGAGGCAATGAAGTCGTTTCGCCGGCGCGGCGTCGCCGTCGAGCAGGTAGATGATTGTTATTAATAGCCGTGGATGTCGGTGTTTGCCCGAGCGTAATTTTAGCACCCGAAACAATTATTCATGCAGCGGTGGCAATTACGCTGCGGGCAACGGCCAGTTACAAACAATTACAGACGCCGCGCTTGTGACGTGTTCACGGTGCTGTGAACGCGTCACGGTCGCGCGTCAACTGTTTCGTTCTCGAAGCTGCTCGATTTCGAGATCCGAGTGAAAGCGTGCGCTCGTGTGTCGCTTGCGCCGGGTAGTAGATGCTGCGTTGTCCTCGAACGTTTGTTCGTTCGTTCCACTGAAGCGAAGGGTTTGGTTGGTTATTGGGGTTTAGGGCCGCATCAACTGCAAAGGTCATGCAGCGCCCAGAGCGAAGGGTTTGAGGTAAGGCGAGGTGAGAGGGTGTTTCCTCGCTCTGAGGCGAGGTATGTGATCAGGGGAACGTTCGTTCCACAGCTCTGAGGAAGGGGGGGGGGGAGGTGCTCAGGGAACATTCGTTCCACAGCTGTGCAGCGAGTGGTGTGCTCAGGGGAACATTCGTTCCACAGCTCTGAGGCGAGGTGTGTGACCATGGGACCGTTAATTCCATAGCTCTGAGGCATGGGGGATGCTCAGGGGAACATTCGTTCCACAGCTCTGAGGCGAGGTGCGTGATCAGGGGAACGTTCGTTCCACAGCTCTGAGGAAAGGGGGTGCTCAAGGGTTCATCGTTCGTGCCACAGCTCTGAGGCGAGGGGGAGGGGGGCGCTCAGGGGGTTAGTCATTCACGGCCGAGAAGGTCCGACCGCACCCTGCCAGCAGGGGGATGTTGATGGGAAGAAATGCCAGTAATGCGGTTCATCGGCGCTTACATTTAGCATTTGAGAATGCATGCAAATCATTTCGCCAGTTAAAAAGTATTCCGCATCGACGCACAGTGTGCACCAATGGTGTACACGCGTGCTCAGGTTGGACGGGTTTGCATTTAGTTGGACGGGCCTGCGCGCATTTAGTCGTGCGTCAGTGCGCGCGCTGCCAGCCGTATTTTGCGTGAGCTGATAACTCCCACTGGGGTGGGCTGGCGCTGCGGAACTTGTGGCAGCTGAGTTGTGAGGTGAGCCGCACGAGCTCGTGAGTCGCGTGACCGTGTGAAGCTGACGGCCGCCGGCGCCGCCGGCAATCTGGCTGCATGCCAAGTCCTCATCCATAAGCGACGGCTTCGCTGTCTGACAAATGATTTAAACGAGGCTGCGCTCGATTATTTATAACTTTATTAAGAGCGGTCACACGAAGTCGAGCAGCGGGCCGCCGCTGGTGATACCGACTGGCACCAGTGGAGTTACACTGCCGACAATAAGATCAAGAACCGGTGGAGTTACACTGTCGACAATAAGATCAAGAACCAGTGGAGTTACACTGCCGACAATAAGATCAAGAACCAGTGGAGTTACACTGCCGACAATAAGATCAAGAACCGGTGGAGTTACACTGCCGACAATAAGATCAAGAACCAGTGGAGTTACACTGCCGACAATAAGATCAAGAACCAGTGGAGTTACGCTGCCGACAATAAGATCAAGAACCAGTGGAGTTACACTGCCGACAATAAGATCAAGAACCAGTGGAGTTACGACTGCCGACAATAAGATCAAGAACCAGTGGAGTTACACTGCCGACAATAAGATCAAGAACCAGTGGAGTTACACTGCCGACAATAAGATCAAGAACCGGTGGAGTTACACTGCCGACAATAAGCTCAAGAACCAGTGGAGTTACACTGCCCACAATAAGATCAAGAACCGGTGGAGTTACACTGCCGACAATAAGCTCAAGAACCAGTGGAGTTACACTGCCGACAATAAGATCAAGAACCGGTGGAGTTACACTGCCGACAATAAGCTCAAGAACCAGTGGAGTTACACTGCCGGTATTACGCTCAAGAACCGGTGGAGTTACACTGCCGACAATAAGATCAAGAACCAGTGGAGTTACACTGCCGACAATAAGCTCAAGAACCAGTGGAGTTACACTGCCGACAATAAGCTCAAGAGCAAGTGGAGTTACACTGTCGACAATACGTTCAGGACGACGCCACAATACCCTCCATCGGATGAAGGAGGTGGCTGATCTGCTCAAGACGATTCCACAATACCCTTCATCGGTTGGAGGAGTTGGATGGTCTGCTCATTTGTCCGTGCTTCATGCTGGAAATGCAACACACATTGCAGACAACTGGGAAGTGAAAGCATTGACGATGGGGCCCACGGTGAGATGCTTCTCCTCCGAGGGGCTCCTGAGATCCTCACGCCAACAGATGAGTCGGAATCTTCACCTATTGTTCCTCATAACGAGGGTGTATACATCAGCACCAAGCTTCCTGACAGTTGTGCAGAATTGAACGACCATGCTGTTCTAACGTTTTCTTTGTGCCCACTCATTCACAGGCAGGCAAGAGGGAGCTCATGTGGCTTTGGCACATTATGCTTCCGGTGGGTGTCGAAGATGGATCAGGTAGTATAATGCGTTAGGTAGCACCGGTCTTGTTTCCGCTGGACGGAACCCTCCATCATGGATTGTTACCAAAGATAAGGAATTATCTGGAGACAGGTGGCCAACTAGCAACATCTTATGTAATTCCAAGACCGATAATAATTCAGGATTAATGGGACTAGCTACGCGAACAAAATGTAGATAACTAGTGGGACGGCAACCACACGAAAGCAACTAATGGCGCAATGCCCGACCTATCACGGTCGTGGCACTATAAATAGTCCATACATATTATCACACATAGCAAATACCCCTTTGCTCAGCAAGTCGAGGAATGCGATAGAATGAAAAAGATACGGCTATTTTCGGCTTTCTCAAGGTACACAGCTTTGGCGTAAATACATATTTCTATAGAAATTATTTCTGTCAAAATTGCCTATCATGACGAAGACCCGAAGCCGAAATATAGGCGTGTCGCTTGTATCAGTGTATTTTTATTTGTCGATTAATGGTGAGGATTTATTAGTATTTGTAAATTACATATAGTATGATATATTAAGATTTGCTACGCCGATAATGATCATTAATGCACCTAACGTCATTAAAAAAAAACGTACGCATTAAAACACATCAACTCAGTTTCAATGCAAGAATAGTTGCACATTGAAAAATGATCAATGGCAATGAAGAAGAACTGAAGGTTCTTCACGCTGGGGGTCTCGAATTCGTATCGGGGCCCTGGAAATCACATTGGGGCCCCAAAAAGTAGCACCGGGTCCCTGAAAATCACTCGGGCTCCTCCAAAACGTCGTGTCGGGGCCCAAGAAAACCACGCTGGGGCTTCAAAATGTACCGCCGTGGCCCCAGAAGTTGTATCGGGACCCGAAACAAATGAAGCAGGAGTCCCGAAAAATAAATCCTGACTCGCAAGGCTCGCAAGAACCCCAAAACTTACGCCAAAGGCTATCACAAATGCGTCGAGACCCTGTAAAATCGCGCCAGGACCCCCAATATTCGCACCCGGACACACAAATATCGCAGCGGGAGCGCGAGGAATCGACCTCAGCCCTCCAAGCATCACGCCAGGACTCGGAAAATCGACCCGAGCTCCGGAACATTTAGACGATATCCCGAGAACACTCTCCGAAGCCTTTTTACTCTGAAGAGCGCCATCGGGTCACAAAAAAAAACTCGTTGTGCGATCGCAGTGGCATACTGAAGGGGCGTCGCAAAGAGGCTCCCCCTAAGCGGTGGTGGACCTCCCCCCAAAAAAAATCGGCTGGGGCTGCCAAAACGTAAGGTGTAAAAATCGGAACAGCCTGCCGCTGAACGCCAGCATGGCGCACACAGAAAACGCGCTGCTCGCTCTGCTCGGCGACAGAGAGCAGGCGACCGGAGACCGAGCAGCGGGGCTGACCAAGATCACGAGCATGTGCCGATCAAGGCGATGACCACACCAGACGATCCGGCCAGCCGTGGCGCCGGCTCTGAACTTCGGCACACGATCGCACGAGGAGCTGGCGGACGTGGAGCGCGCCGCCAAGCGGGGCCGGCACATCCAGCCGGCACATCGAGCCGGCACATCGAGCCGGCACATCGAGCCGGCACATCGAGCCACCCCCTGTGTGAGGCGGCTGAGCGCGTCAGAGCTGGCCAGGTTCAGCTTCGCGCCGCTGCTGACTGGCGTTTCCAGCCGCACGCTGTGAAGATGCCGACCGAGCAAACCACCGCCGTCACCGGCTGTGGCCGTCAAGACGGCTATGCTCGTGCTCTTAGCAGAAAATAATCTTGCGAAATGGATACGGAGGCCAGGTCACCACGAGTTCTGCCGCCGGCTTTCGGCGAGACCGGTTTCCGACACCGCCGCCGCCACCTCTGCCTCAGTGAGAGCGGTGGCGTGGGAGGGCGGCGGTGGTAAAGCGGCGGCATCAGCAGTTGGCACCTCCAGCCGCGGTGGCGGCAAGAGCGACAGCAGCAACGACGGCGGCGGCCTTACTGACCGCTACTCTTCCTGTCAACAGATCGTCATCGGAAAAACCGCACGTTGCCATCCTTGCAACGGGACAATTGCAGATAGGTCTATTTTAGTCAGCCCCACCCAGGGCACTTCTACACACTAGAAATTGCGAACATGTTTGCCTGCACTTTAGCCTGCTTTGCACTATTGCACTATTGATGCACTATTGATACTGCACTGTTCATGCACTTCAGCCTGCTTCTAATTCATAAGGCAATGCATAATGATATTAAAGCGGCACTCGGCGATATTGGGGTGCATTACGAGACCTATTAAGAACGCGGCGACCTACCACCGACACTGCATCTTCACTGCAGTATTGAGAAACAATGAATGGAAGCCTCATTGTCTCTGAACACTCAATGCTCTCACTACATTGTGTCACTACGCTGTGCATTGTCACGGGCGCCATTACGGACGCCTGACGAGTGAGATCCATGGATCTCGAGGTGGTCCATGGATCGGGACGAGGTGGGCCATGGACCTCCGCTGCCGCACTCACACAGTGGGCCAACATGCCGCGACAAGAACAATGTGCACCCGCGCCATATTGGCAGTCTGTGAGCGCGTGTATCTTATTGCGACACATTTTATCGGAAGTGCAAGGATTTCAGAAGCTAGTAAAGCCACTGACCGCGGAGCAAGGGTGCCGGGGCCACCCTTAAGTGGTACCGGTGCCACACTTATGTCCATAAATTTGCATTGACACTATGGCGCTGAATGGAAAGAATCGACACGAATACTGCCCGGTGTCCCTCCCCTCCATCTCCATGAATTCGAACGTCCCACAACCTATGGGTAAAGCCTATTTCAGGAATTGGGCACAGTACACTGCAATTTTGAACCAGTGCTCCATATTCGGAAGAGCAGCACGCTTGCGGAAGCATTTTCCCGAAATTCGGTAAGTGCGCACTGTAAAAGAAATATACTTTGGTCCAAGCCGCCTGTAGTGATGCCGACATCGGGCTCACCTGCCAGATACGGTGTCCGCATCTCCAATTTAGATACGTCATGCCGAAGCGTCCAATTAAGTCCGTTGGGAAATGTCTTTATTTCCCTGATAGAGTTCATGCGGTGGAAATTAGGTACCGTCCAGGTATCAAGCTATCCTTCATTGACAGGAAAAAAAATAGAGAAGGGAGCCAAATAACACTCTGTAAACAACTCGAGCTTTCGGTTCTGGACCACCGTCAGAAGTGTCGTAGCGCAGGTAGAAAATACAAGCATGCAATTAAAATCCCAGTGAGAAACACACACCGAATTGAGAATGCATCTTGGTTTCCGCCGATTAAATCCCAGACATGAAACATCAAAATGTGAACTTAGAATATGGAGAAAGGCTTGTGGCATTAGATATGTACTCACTGAAGTATAGGAGATTAAGGGGGAGACATGATTGAAATGTACAAAATTGTTAAAGGACTAGATCAGGTCAATTTGAATGGTGCTCTTCAGTTTAGAGTATCACATAGGGATCATCAATTCAGGTTAGACAAGTTGAGGTGTAGGACAGTTAAGCGACAACAGGTCTTCAGTCAAAGGATTGTTGATCAGTGGAATGGGCTGCCTGCTGATGTTGTGGGGAGTTCCTCATTGAATGCATTTAAAAGTAGGGCGGACAAATTTTGAGACAGGAAAATCTTGCTTTTCAGTTCTAATTTGTGATGGAAGGGGTGAGGTTTATGTTAAGTAAGTGTGCACGGTACAGACCCCTTTAAGGCATGGATGCAGTTTGAAAATTATTGATAAGGCATTCAATCCACATGTGTTAAGAGGGATCAGGGGAAAAAGGCTGGATAGCTAGGGTAGATAGGCATTGATAGGTGTGTGGGATATTGGTGGACTGGTTTCTTCAAGATGTGAGATGGTTGGGGTGGGTCTTTTTACCAGGCTTATGGTATATTCCATTTACAGACTTGACTGGATGGGCCCTTGGGTCTCTTGTTAAGTCTAAGCGCTTTATAACTTTATATAGGGTGTGCCTAGCAGTGGATTCAGCACCTTCCTTCGGGATGTGATGCTGATGAGATTGGCTATAGTAGCACAATGGGTATGATTGTAGGAGTTTGTAATTGTTGAGTGTGTTATGCAATAGCAAGTGAATGGTGCTAGATAGGCTGGGATATATAGCTCCCTAGGAACTTGAGATAAGGGATTGATTGGGGTGAGCGCATGTACATTTCTAGTACTTTTTATAGATAGGCTTAACCCAGATGGGCCCCTGTGGCTCTTATTAAGCCTTAACACTTTATGACTTTATGACTAACTTCAGCCAGCGATGAACAAGCGCCGCACCGAAATGTAGTCGCTAAGCTGAACTGAAATCAGCATCTAAGGCGAGAAAGGGGGGATGAAGCGTCATAGCAAGGGTTGTAGCAAGCAGCAAAAATCGTACTAGCCATCTAGCATAGGTCTGCATTAGCATTGCATCAAAATAATTTTTTCCCCACAGCCTTCCCGCTCAGGTTACGCCCCATTAAATCGCTCAGCGCGACACCCTCCATTCGACTGACATTGGTCACGCAGTCGCCTGGCCTCGAGACGCACAGGCCACGTGTCATGACGACATTACCACGTGACAGGCGGCCAGCGCTGGCCGATCCTTAGACGGCGCAGCCGGCGCAGGTTCAGGCCCGTCGTGCAATTTTCAGCGAACAAACAATGCACGTACTTCGAACAAACTATCGCGGTAGGAGCTGCTAGAAGTTGAAATGCACAGAGCACGCCTAACTCCCGGTGAAGGTTTTTGGGCGAAAGTCTGGGCGAAGCTCCGGGTGAAGGTGTCTGGGCTTGAAGCGCTGCTACAAAAAGTAATTAGGGTATCAAGAGCGTGACGGTCGGGCCGAGGCAATCACCCGAACTTCTGTCGTATATTCACGAGTGTAGACTCGCTCGAGCCCTCTCGAGTAATTATAATATTTATTGCGGTATTTCTCGTCTTCATGTTGAGTTGGATGCCAGATGATTTCAAATTAAAGTAATCTTGTACCAGGGTGAGGTATTTCAGTCTGCAATATTTCACTTTTAACATATTTTCCTCCCGTTAATTCATTTGTTTGCTAACATGCATACTGCACAGCTGTGCCTACGCTTTCCCATCCAACGCGACTGTAAGCAAAAAGGTTGTAATTATTTGTATTGAACGATTGTTTAACCTCGCTTTCCTAACCATGTTTTTGAACTACAAACAATGCATTAGTCAATGACAGAACCTACTAAACATATAACACTAGCAAAACGTTTTGTAGGGACAGTCCATGGATATGCATAACTGTGGTGTATTCGTCGTATTGCATGGGTCACGAGTCGGATAATGCGAACATTCCCCAGCATATATTCATGAGCATGAATGTCTTCCTCGATATCATGCCCTCTTCGCTCCAGGCACCCTTCTGGTTGAATTCTAGCTATATTTTGCTTTAAATTGATGGCGATTGGGATATGTTAGAATGTGTATTGGGATCTGCAACGGAGAATAAATAATGCATCTTGATAGGTGACACCACCAGCAAACAGCTGACAAGAGGATGCCATGCTTCGGTGGCATATCCTGTGAACCGGTCAGTTTTCGTTGCTGAGTTTTGGTGAATATTAACCGCACCGCGCCGGTGACACTGCACTGACTCGCGTGGAAAGAACAGGACGCTCTGCTCGGGTCACTTTCCAGATGACTCTGCTGCTGCAAATAGCAATACCGTTCCGAACGTGTCGGTCACAATGGCCTCTTTGCGCCCTGTTCGTACCGGCCGCCGGATTCTTTGCATCTCCCGGCAGTCGGCTGCTTCGGGCTCCGTCGCTCGAACGGGGAACTGGCGACATCTTGAGACGGTGATTTGAAATACAAGATGTTCAACCGGCGGTAGATGGCGCTATGGTCGAGCATTCGGTCGGTTGCCGCAGCGCAGCGCTCATTCGCGTCCCCCCGGATTTTGGGAACAAGAGGAGGGGGAATGATCTCGTTTGGCTTCATTCTTTCCACGCAACGCCCGTGGGTGTAATATTAAGCTTCACGGCGGCAGCTGAAATCATCTACATCCGCGAAACAGCCACCACCATCAATGCACGTACAAAAACACACGCACCTGCCACTATATGATAGACACCTACCGCCCGTATAAGTGCATGGGTGTTCGCATGCTTACGGTGTGTTCTGTGCATCGTGACTATTGTACATTGTGCATTGTGTGTTGTGTCTGTGGCTATTGCATGTCTCCGATGAGTGCACTTCATGAAATATTGACGCTCTATTTGATTGAACGCGTGTCTCCAGAATGGTCGACTGCATATTATTGTGGCCGTGGGTATTTATATAAGCAGCCTCTGACGCCTTTCGGGTCCGTTTGTTCCAGAGCATAACGCCGGCTGGATATCCGTACGGATATCCGTTTGGTGCGGATAACACGTCGGATTGGATGGCGTTTGGCGAATATAAATCGATGCGTATTGGATAACGAAGTGGCTCTCAAACTTTTCCCGTCGAATCAAAATTTAACAAAATAACGATGTTTCCTCCTGTTTATCAACCACAACCAGGCATCATAAAGTGTTGGGATCAGCTAGTGATGAGCTCATGTAATAATCTGAAAAATGTGTGATGCCAATAATCAGGAACAAAATTATCATGCATATTTTCACAGCTACCATCAATGTCAAGCACATGCTTGAGCTGGATTCCTTCAATTGTTCTATCAATTTCCAATCACCATCAAACTTTTATGCAATCCAGATCATTGCAATCACACTGTTAGCCATGAGCTCGTGGACATAGTATTTATAATCACATTTAGCAACCCATCCATCCACATGCAGCTTCATTCTTACCTCCAGATAACTAGGTAGATACTTACAGACTCATTATGCAGGTAGGTATATATGGCGCACAATAATTCACATATAAAATAGCCCAAATATAATTGTTAACTCATGATACGATGACAAAATGCAGTCAGCAATACAAGGTATGCATTGTAATTGCTGTTGTTCAGGAAAACAGTCACATCTCCTTCTCTGACTATTCAAAAAAACCTTCTGAAATCTACACCTGGTAGGCAATCGGTGTCACTGAAACTAGCGCATATGTTGCTTGTAAACGAAACCGGTCGTTGTGAAACTGTCTGACGTCATCATGGCTGCAAAAGAGGTCCAAGAGAGCTCCAAGAGCATCTCACCATGGCGAAGCTAGAGAGGCTTCAAACACATTTTTTCCGGCCGCCGAGGCCGTTGTCGGGCCCCTAAAAACGTCTATGAGCCTTACGAAAGATTACGGTCTCCTATGGATGCCTACGGACCATCACGAAAGCTCACGGGCCGTTACAAGCGTGTACCCTCACTTACGAACGTATACGGACCCCTACGAATTTCTACGGATCCTTAGAAGGTCTACAGACCCTTACGAACGTCTACCGACCCTGACGAACGTCTACGAACATTTACGACCGTTTAGGAACCCTTACGAACATCTACGGATCTTTACGAATGTCTACGCACCCTTACGAACATCTACGGACCCCTACGAATGTGTGGGGACCCTTACGATCGTCTACAGGACCAGGTGGAGTCGCCGAGATAATAATTGTGATGATCTTCTCGTGAAGTAGCATGGAACCACGAACAGTGAACAGTGAATAGTGAACCTTACCGAACAGTGAATCGACGTTCCTTCCAAAGAAACTTTCACATTCTGCATCGAAAAGCATGCTTAGCCGGTCTGTGTTCCTTATTTGTAACAGAGGTGTCTACTTACATTTTGAGGAGGGAGGAAACTTGATGATCCGGGCCCTCAACGAGGATGAAAATTTTTTTCTACGAAAAATAAACGGCCAACGAGGATGAAAACATTTTTTTCTACGAAAAATAAACGGCTCTTCAAAATATAGTGGTCGAAATCTGGGGACGTCCAATCAGCCGGCTACCATAGCAACTACGCCAGATAAATATCTTATAGCAACTCTGCCAGATAATAATCGATGGCACCGGTAAGTAAATAGCTTTTAAAAAATGTAGCGACACAGATGAGAAAGAACTTTTGAGATTGAGACACGCTGGTGACACGAACATGACAGAAGAAAGATGATACATGTGCAAACCATGGAATTGCTGAACTATTACATGCTGTTATTGTTGTGCTCATAGTTAGATACGTATTTTTGGCTTCCACAATGCGAGCTCGGACTCCCCCGCTCTGAGTCTCTGCCACCGTGCCTGCGTGTTTTTTTTTTGTTTTTTTTTTGTGTTGGACGACTTCCCACCACGAAGCTCCACATAATACACTACCGCTCAGAACCGATCTCCCGCGGCGTCAGACACAGGCCGGCCGGAAAACTGAAAAGCGCAGCCGAATCGCATACCAAGAGAAAATTAACGCCGTGTCGACGATCAGGCTGCCATCTATAGTCAGGCCACAACAAACTACTTAGCCGGCGGCTGTTTATTTTTTAGCACGCGCCGGCGTCTACAGCCAGCGACTGCCATTGGCTATGCGTGGCACCAGTACGCTGGTGGTGCTGGAGCGGGACCGGCCCGGGAGGCGATGTTCCCGCTCAGACTGCGGGCAGGTGCCCGTACCCTGGTGTGGTGACCTGGTGCGGTACCTGGTGCGGTACCTGGTGCGGTACCCTGGTGCGGTACCCTGGTGCGGTACCCTGGTGCGGTACCCTGGTGTGGTGACCTGGTGCGGTACCTGGTGCGGTACCCTGGTGCGGTACCCTGGTGCGGTACCCTGGTGCGGTACCCTGGTGCGGCACCCTGGTGCGGTACCCTGGTGCGGTACCCTAGTGTGGTGACCTGGTGCGGTACCCTGGTGCGGTACCCTGGTGCGGTACCCTGGTGCGGTACCCCGGTGTGGTGACCTGGTGCGGTACCTGGTGCGGTACCTTGGTGCGGTACCCCGATGTGGTGACCTGGTGCGGTACCCCGGTGCGGTACCATGATACGGTACCCCGGTGCGGTACCATGGTACGGTACCCCAGTGCGGCACCCTGGTGCGGTACCCTGGTGCGGTACCCCAGTGCGGTACCCTGGTGCGGTACCCACCAGTCTTGGCGGTGATGTTTCCGTTCAGACGGCGGGCAGGCGCCCATGCCATCCCCCTCCCCTCCCCCGACGCCCACTCCGTCCGCCGTCTTACGCTCAGGATGCCGCCACAAGCTGCAAAAAATGCACGGTCGATCGCCGGTTTTCCCTCAGCCAGCTTCATCAGTTCAAGGTTATAATGACGCAGGCGCCACCACGCCAGCCAGACTGCCGCGGGAAGGATTTTGTACAAGTGAACATGAATATTTCGAGTATGAAAATGCATGATAAAGTCAACCGCTTAAACCAGCATAGTTCGCGAACCAATTGACCGATCGACATGAAACCAACACCACAGTGTGGCTACGACAACAGGACATTCGTTCAGCAACGCGAGCGGGTCATTGCACATTAACCGTGCCTGACAGCGACCGTACGCGGATACAGTCGCATTCTGCCCATCCCAACCGCAAAGTGGAACCCCCCGAGCGCAAGCCAAAGGTGTTGACGGTCCCCGTCAACGACGGCCCCAAAGTTGACGACTGGTGATGTGGATGCAGACGTGATTGTAACGACTGGTGATGTGGATGGAGACGCTATTGTAACGACTGGTGATGTGGATGCAGACGTGATTGTAACGACTGGTGATGTGGATGGAGACGTTATCTTAACGACTGGTGATGTGGATGGAGACGCTATTGTAACGACTGGTGATGTGGATGGAGACGCTATTGTAACGACTGGTGATGTGGATCGAGACGTGATTTTAACGACTGGTGATGTGGATGCACACATTCTCGTAATGTTGTCTTGTATCTGGTGTCTGCACCGCTGTTGATTGTAATAAAGGTGATATCTTTTTACAAAAAACATTCGTGTGGACAAAATGACCACTTGCGACATGAAGGCTGAATTATATTATGGATATTTTATATTCAATTGGTCCTGGAAGCCAATGACCTAAATTGACCTCGGGTGACCCTTGTCTAGCTCGACATATCCGTGATTATTACCTGGGTTCTATTAAGTTCTGAATCTAATTTCATTGTCTATTTCTACCCTGGAGTAGGGGGAAACAGTGGATTTAAGCAACGTTCTATCAAATCTTCAAATGCGGGTTCGGTCCTTGGCCTGATCTGGCCCATGCACATGTTTTAAATGGAGTTTGGGGTATGCCACTGCATTCATATGCATGCGTATTCAATTTCATCTGGATGTTCCTTGGTGCACCACGGAACATCCGGATCTTACTTAAAAGTGGATATCTATTGCAGTTTAGAAGCATTTGCGATCAAATTGTGAATAGTAGAGACTTTTGCGACAACTCGACATTTGATCCAACATGGAGAGCCACCTATCACTCCCAGGTACAAAAAAACGGATGTCCATCGCGAGATTTTGTCCCACCACACACGCCCGTTTTTGCGTCGTCTCTCTGGCACGTTTCGTTTCAGGGGGAGGTGGTCGCACCTCTACTGGCAAAATGCAGCATAAGGACGAGGGTTAATTACTATATCTTGCGTCCTTGCCCCCAGCTTAGGCGCATTCCGCTGTGATTTTTTTAATCTGACTCTTTCTCTTTTTTCTTTCACTCTGTGGCATTTATATTTTCCTGCAGCAGCGGCAGAGTACCATCCGCTGGAGGCTAATTATTCATATCGGTGTTCCAAGGGGGAAAATCCTAGCACAATGTATCCTCCTCCATCCCCACAGGTCAAATATTTGCTATTTAATTTTTTTTATTTTGGCTTATGATCAAAGCCTTCCCCAACAGACGGCACATTTCAGCCCGAGTCACCATCGAAAAATCCTGTTTCAAGTTGCGCCACTGCTACGGTCCAAAGTAGGCACTGTATAATGTAAATACTTGTGCTAACCCACATTGCAACATCTACCTACCGCTAGCAACGAAGTATATCAACTTATTCCTATGCACCGCAAGCCGCAGGTTCCTCACAACAGCAGCAAATCCGCACCAAAATTTGGTTTCACCGCGGCATTGCTTGCAGTTATGTGCCGCACACGAAAAAGCTGCCGATATGCCAACCCTGCCTAGTGACGGCTACGAAATACACTGTACCGTAATTTCCCACGAAAAGTATCGACATTCCGCATATGGGATAGGTACATGCTGCGCTGAAACAATGATATATTTTTATGTCATCGGCAAACCGTGTAGCATAGGTACACTGCTGAGTGGAGAACAAATAAACTGACCTGAGGATCTTTTATTCTATCCAAATTTATGGCAGATAAAGGAGAAATTATAAAGTGGACGTACGTTAACAATTGGGTGCCACATGAATCGCAATGTTGGTAGTTCTCAGTTTAGCTATGGTTATCAATAACAGTAATATCATAAGATAACGCGAAGTATTTATTTAACATTTACCTTCAAGTGAACAGAGATGTTCCCAAATTAGCATCAGAGGTGAAATACGTATTTTACGCAAAAGTCGCGCCAAAAAATGACCCCCAAATTGATTGATTCAGTATTGCCAGAAATAGCATGATATCATGCAAAAATTGCATGATATTTAACAAAAAAAAAGTAGGAATATCGAATCAGAAAACTTTGAGTTTACATAATATGCAGTATGTTTAAATTTATTGCGTATTTGCATGGAAATGGATGGATCAAGTTTGGGTACCATCCTCAGGGTGGCAATCTTCCAGGAGGGATATTTTTTTTAGATAAGTCGCTACCATAGACAAATATTACGCTCCTGCTCTATTTGATATTGGGAGTCGAAAACAATGCTGGTCGTTGGACGTGTTTGGTCGATTTTTGGTTCGTTCTCGGGTTGTATCGCCTTTTTGTTTCGGGGTATGGTCAGTGTTTTTGTGATAACCTGGTAGCGGGCCGATTGATGTTGGTGGCGTGCTGTTGTACGATGCTGAGCGACTATGTGCTGTGTGGCTTTCTAGTTTATAGTGATATTGCTTGCGTTCTGGCATTTAAATTGCACTCCAGAATTGCTACATGTCAACTTGTAAGGGGCGCCTATGTATTGACACCGCAGCAATGAAGCGGCTTTTCTAAGTACGCTTGTATCTCTTTTTCTGTCTGGCTTCATATTTTTTTTCTTGCAAGCTGAGATGTATTGAAGACCAAGGAAGCATTTTCTGGGATGCACATTTTCTTCACAGGTCCCGGTCCAAAAGACGTTAGCTGCAATAGGCATGGTGCCAAGTGTTTTTTTTAAGCTGTAGACGCAAGCCTCCACAATGCATGTGCATCCTTAATTTAAAATTATGTAAACCAGGTGACACCCCCCATGTTAATGGGGGATGGTGTTGCAGTGATTGACCGATGCCCATATTCCGTAGGTTAGGGAAGGTCTCGTTATTGGATTCCTTCCATCCAACACTATGCCACTATCTTCAATGTAGTTTGGGATCTGTCACATCTGTTAGCCCATCTGTCACATGCTGCATGGTTGATTAAAAAATAATATGCCTGTCTTTTACACGCATCCTTTATGGAAACTACCAATGTATTTCATCAGCTGCATTCTGCACGATGCGGTGCCTCATTAACTTACATTTGTCATGTATCGAATTATAAAATAACATGTACATCTTCCAATTGTATTTATTTAATTGCATAGGTGTACAAGAAAACAAACTTGCAGGAACACTATAACCATTTTCTTCGATGTCAAATAACTTTGATAAGTCTGCTTAATGTCTTCAATGAGAGGCTTGGTTATTTGCTGCATAAGGACACCAGAACTGCTGGAAGATGCGAGGCTGCAGGATACTAGGCAGACTATCTGACACAAAAGAGGCTCCGTATTGTGTTTGAGAAAATTTAATGGCCAGAGGCCTTTGACTCACCCAGGTTGTGGCCTAATGAAACGGTCCAAGGCTATCAGGATGGCTTGAGTTGATTTCATGCTGGGTTTGGATTGCAGTAGCATGCCTTCTACTGCACTACCTGGAGAAAAAGGTTTGTTGGCAGGGGGAGATGGAGCCATCGGTGTATTTACATCTAAGCAAATACAACAACAAATGTCCTGGATGTATACTTTAATAATCAACAACTGGGAAGTCGGATGCAACAAAAGACGTGACGAGTGATGTCAATTGAACGTCGTATTAGGTAGTATTTTCCACCCAGTTTCTTGAAAAATTTAGCACTGGCATGCACGGACATCAAGTAGTATGTTGGACCATTAAGCATGACTTGCACCCGACCATGCACACGTTCACCGATGCGAAATACGAACACAGACCCAAATTGTTTACATTCATTCCACTCCCCATTTATTTTTCCCTCCGGACTTCACCATCGCAAGTTCGTTTAATTTTGACATTCTAAAGATGTAAATTAGACCAGCAGAATTCGAATGAGCCATTCCGTTTCGAAATCGGCACAGTAGATTGCGAGATATCAGGGGGCGGGCGGCATCCGCTCTCTTACAGAATTAGGTCTAAAAGAGCTCTACCATATTGCGTTAATTCATCAACGATCAGTTTTCTTGCGGTGGTTACTATTCGGAGCGCATGGCTATTTAACTACTCGATAGTGCATGCGCATGCTGGCGTGAAAGGACAGCGGACCACTGTCACTTTCTTCTCACGCAGGTAGCACTGGTGGCAAGCCAAGCCGGGGCTGGGGCGTTTGAGACCGGTGCAGACGAGGTAACCTTGACGTCACCGTGCCATGTCACGACAGCGGCACAGTGGGTCAGAGCGGTGGGCCATCCCACCAAATCCACCTCGCTGAAGAGCAGTAGGACAGTGGGTCAGAGTGGTGACGGCGTCGCTCAAAATCCGCACCGGCTGGTGGGAATAACCCACCTACTCGCCGTTGCCCAGGTCAGCGCTATATAATCGACTCATGTCAACACTACCTTAGTTGTCTTCTGGCTACAGAAGAAGCGACAGGTAAGACTCGCTACAGCTCGGCAGGACGGATTTGAAGGGATGCACATCCGACAGGCAATAGCGTCTTGAGCTAATGCATGCGTTAGTGAAATGCGTGGGTGCATTTTCTCTGAAATGCCGAGGGATATGTGCCTTCTGAATATTTATAATGTGTTGGCATGCCGCCCAATATTTTATTCAAAGGGATTGCTGTTCGCTGACGTCGTTCATGACGTGTCTCTTGCGGCAGATTTCTCCAGTCAGAATTAATTTGTCCTCAGCTTGCGGACAACTCGTGATGAAATGAAACATCACCTCTCCTAAACCATGCTTTTATATTGTGTTCTCAATATCTCTGTTCATACCGGAGTATTTCTTACAGCATGGTATTCCTCAGTCACACTTGGTACAAGCGAGAGCAACACTGAGCCTGTTTCGTGTGGTATTGTGGTGCAGCAGTGGGGTTGTTCTCCATTCCTTCGCGAATACCGGTGACCACAATGTTACTTGGGCTCCCAAAATAATAGGGGTGCCATTAGGCCAATGGGCATACGAGCGACGAACTCAACTTAAATTCCGCATGGAGACCGGTTGCTTCTCTTTACTCAGTGGTGATTTCAAGCACTCCAAGCAAGGATTTACTACACCTGAAAAAAACTAAGATTATAAAAATGAACCTGAACGGATTTCACTTGAGCGCGAATCATATCAGTGGGTCCTCGTGGGGCTCCTGGACGCGTGAGAGTACCGAGCACCAATCACCATGCTCTTCCACAGATCTACCCGCTGCGTCAACATGAAGCCGGCAATCCTGCTGCTGACCGTGGTGACCTCGGCCTTCGCTAGGCCTTCGTACCACATCGGTGACCAGGCCACAGGCCACGCGGCCGGGGAGGTCATGGAAGGTCAGAGTGATGGACCGCATGGCAGTAGCAGCATCACCAACGTGCGGGCCACTGCCGGGGTGAGTTATGGGCAGCTACTTGGCTTCACCGTTGTGTGCTAGGTACTGCAACAACCCGCTTTGGTGAACTACATAGATAGGCCCTGATTTGCTCGTCATTTGAGGTCACTATGACTTCAGGGGACATTGATGATATGCGACTCCTCTTCTGACCATAGAATAACTTTTCATCCGACCAACACTTTATTCTTCATCCGACCTTGACGAGTGCCCTTCATCAGATCCTGACGATGGATGTCCCACAACTGACCCTGATTTAACTTCCCATTTGATCCTGATGTTGTTTGGCCAAAAACCACAATATGCATGTATATTTTACTACGGTGTGATCCCTCAAACGTGACCCAAATGCATCTGGGTCTGCATCCAAATACACCTGCATCTGACCCAAATGTGACCTTAAATCTGACACTAATGCAGCGCTGCATCTGACGCTAATGTGACCCTGCATCTGACCCTAATGTGACCCTGCATCTGGCCCTAATGCGACCATATCATATATAACGTTAATTTAACGCCAACGTGCCCTCTGTCATCTGTTGCAGGGCTCAGCGAGTGGGGGAGGGTCCAGCAGTAACAGCGCCCACGCCACCAACTTCAAAGGCTACGGCACAAGTCAGTCCAGTACCAGTGCCGACTCGAACCAATCGGGCAGCCTTTTCGCCGGCCTAACGGGCCTGCACCAGCTTGGAAACGGCTACGGGAAGATTAACGGCTACAACCAGCATGGCAACGGCTACGACCAGCATGGCAACGGCTACAACCAGTATGACAACGGCTACAACCAGAATGGCAACGGCTACAACCTGCATGGCAACGGCTATGACCAATATGACAACGGCTACAACCTGCATGGCAACGGCATCCCGTCGCACGGTAGCAGCTACAACCGTCATGGCAACGGCTACAACTCCCATCTCGGAAGCCAGTTTGGGAATGTTGGCCACGGTTTTAGATCCGGTCTAGCTGGCCTCGGCCATTTCACAAGAGGACATGGTGTCCATGGCGGCTCTGGTTCCCACGGTGCCTTTCACTAGGTTCTGATGTTGGTACATGAAGAATATTTTGCAGGAGAGCCGCACAAAGTGTGCCTTCCGCTGTGTTCACTTTTGTCGTTTCGTGTTGGCCCACCTGCTTGAAGCTGTATCGTCTGCGATGAGTCTACTTGCTTTCACAGCAGTCACAGTATTGCTTTAGCCAATTTTAGCATAGGTTTTGATGTCTTTCAGTGCTGATTTTGAGCAATGGGGTGTTGAATGTTCTGCCGATGCAAACAGTGCATGGGCATTCGTTGTGGATCAATGCGCAATTGGCGTGCTTTCTGAACCCGTGGATGTCTGTATAATACAATCCGTGCGACCATTCATCTGTTTTTGGCTGTGTCCAATCTGATATATCCGACGGCTCAGCGTGGTAGGAAGCGTGACTTAAAGTCAGAGGTGCAGCGAAGGTAGCAGGGGCCCGCCTGAGTACCCAAAACTACACTAGATGAAACGAAAACTCTAAAGATTTTCACCGCGCAAATCCCTAACTTTTCGACGAACTCCGCGCGCTGGTAGCTTTCTCAGTTGCATCACGTTTTGCTTGGTCGGACCACCATGAGGGAAATCCAGGCTGCACCACTGCTTAAAGCGCGTACCTGTGAATATGCGTTTCACGTCCAGCTGACGTTGGACGTCTACTGCCCCCGCTCGGTGGCACACCATGATGCGAAACACGAGCTGCAATTGATTTGCTTTCGGGGTGGCAATGCGAGGCGGTCGGCGAATGGTTAGTGGGATGCTGGTGGTGTTTTTGGGATTGGGGATGCGCGGTGGTTGGCGAAGTGGTTGGTGGAGGGTTGGAGTTTTGGGGTGGAGGCGCGCGGTGGCTGGCGATTGGTTGGTGGAGGGTTGGTGTTTTGGGGTGGAGGCGCGCGGTGGTCGCCGAATGGTTGGTGTTTTGGGGGTTGGGGATGCGCGGTGGTTGGCGAGTGGTTGGTGGAAGGCTGCTGTTTGGGTCTGGGGACGACATGGGCGTGGAACGCGTAAGTGTTTCCGCCAGGTCGGTGTAGTTGCGGGCATGGAAACACTGGATCTATGTGGGATGGTGGTAGCCATGGCGGACGGCCCTTACCCCGTCTCCCGCACACGATCATCTCATAAATGATGTGCTAGACGTGATGCATATAGCTAAATGAATTACGTTACAGTCAGAAGTGTGGTTTCCCAAAGCGAGTCGAGAGGGAAAATAAGCTGAATTTAAAGCTGTGAACCGATAAAAAAAAATGTTATGCGTACAATGCATACTTCTTCGTCTTGCTAACTATGAATTTCTCGATATTTGCACATTTTTACTGCAAGGTGCAATGTTGATAGATTTCGTAGGTCGGGAACAATTATATGAACCGAAGGTATACCTATTATTTTTAAATGGTAGTCGTGACATCAAAATACGCCAGTTTTAGGTTGCAATTAACCTAACCGTCCAAGGTTCCAAGGTGCCGCCCCGTTAACGCAGTTGGTTGGAGTGCTGGCTTGCTCTGGTCTCCCCTGTCCTGGCAACACAGAGTTCGAGTCGCTTTGCGCGCTCGCATTTAACCCCCGGCTGGGCTGGTCAGTTGGCAGCTGGCCCGATAAGGCCAGGGACGAGCTACCGGGCGACCGTATCGGTGCATTGGCGGCACGTTAAACTTTCGGTCAAAATTCTGCCGTTGAACTGGAATTCATAGATCGGGTGGTGGGGCCAGGGCTCACGCAACAAGCTCTGCTTAGCAATGTAACCCTGGTTCATAAAGCCACCCCAGCAAGAACTCGGATTAAATTTATTTTTAAAACGGGGAAAAAAGGTTGAGAGTGGGATCATCAGCAACTTGGGGTGGGGGCCGGGGTTAACCGCCCCTCAACTACATTTAATTTTTGCACGTGCACATTTTTGGGGCCCAGTTTCATGAAAATTCAAGACATTTGAAACCTAAGAGATGCAATACTAAGAATCTTAAATAAGCAGTCTAGTGAAATTTAGGACTTCTTAGTTTCAAATAAAGTCATAAAGTGTGAATGCTTAATAAGAGTCACAGGGCCAATCTATGTTAAACCTATCTAGAAAAGATACTAGAAAAGTACATGCTCACACCCCAGTCAATCCATTATCTCAAGTTCCTAGGGAGCTATATATCCCAGCCTATCTAGCACCATTCACCTGATATTGCATAACACACTCCTCAACAATTACAAACTCCTCCAATCATGCCCATTGTGCTACCATAGCCATTCTCATCAGTATCACATCCCGAAGGAAGGTGCTGAATCCACTGCTAGCAACACCCTATATAAAATCATAAAGTATTTAGACTTAATAAGACACCCAAGGGCACATCCAGTTAAGTCTGTAAATGGAAGATACCATAAGCCCGGTAAAAAGACACACCCAACCATCACTACATCCTAAAGAAACCATCCACCAACATCCCACACACCTATAAATGCCTATCTACCCTAGCTATCCAGCCCTATTCCCTTGATCCCTCTTAACACATGTGGATTGAATGCCTTACCAATAATTAGTAAAACTGCATCCATGCCTGCTTAAAGGGGTCTGTGCCGTGCACACTTACTTAGCATAAATCTCACCCCATTCATCACAAATTAGAACTCAAAAACAAGATTTTCGTGTCTAAAAAATTCGTGTCCACCATATTTTTTAATACATTCAATGAGGAACTCAACACAACATCAGCAGGCAGCCTATTCCACTGATCAGCAACCCTTTGACTCAAGACCTGCTCCCGCTTAGCTGTCCTACACCTCAACTTGTCTAACCTGAATTGATGACCCCTATGTGATACTCTAAACAGAAGAGCATCATTCAAATTGACCTGATCTAGTTCTTTAACAATTTTGTACATTTCAATCATGTCCCCCCTTAATCTCCTATACTTGAGTGAGTACATATCTAATGCCACAAGCCTTTCTCCATATTCTAAGTTACCTATTCCACTGATGAGTCTAGGTGCTTTGCGCTGCACTCTTTCTGACATATCTATATGTTTTTATAAGTAGGGCTCCATGCTTGTACAGAATATTCCAAGTGGGGTCGTACATATGCTAAGTACACTTTTTTCATGATTTCTTTGCTCTTATATCTCACACTTCTATTAATGAGTCCCAGCATTCTGAGTGCCCTGTTCCTAGCTGAGATACATTATTTTTTCTGCTTTGAGGTCTTTGAAACCAACACACCTAAGTCTCTTTCCTGTTGAATAACATCCAGTTCCCTCCCTCCCATTGTAGATATATCTGAAAGTCTCAGCTCCATACCCCAGATGCATAACCTTACACTTATAATAGTTGAAAGACATCTGGCATTGATCAGCCCAGTTTTTTAGGTCCTCCAAGTCTAGTTGAATATTACTAGATTGATCACTACTGTTTGCCACTCCTACCAGCTTGATGTCATCAGCAAATTTGAACACTATTCCTCAGCCCTACCTCAATGTTATTCACAAAGTTGATAAAGAGGAGTGGCCCTAGAACACAGCCCTGTGGCACTCCACTCAGAACATCCTTCCAATCAGACTTACATCCATTTAACACTACCCTTTGTTTCCTTCCCCTCAACCATGCTTCAATCCAACCTATAACTTTCCCAACAATCCCATGTTGCTGTAGTTGATGAATTAGCCTCCCATGTGGAACTTTATCACAGGCTTTGCTAAAGTCCAAATACACAACATCCATCCTGCTTTGATTGTCTACTTCTGTAGTAACATACTCCATGAACTACAATAGGTTAGTTAAACAAGACCTTCGCGATCGAAATCCATGTTGTAAAAGGTTGTGCCTATCAAGATGAATCTGAACATTCTGTTTAACCAGATTGTCTAGTACCTTGCAAACTATTGAGGTCAAACTGACTGGCCTGTAGCTTCCTACACACTGCATACTTTCCTTTTTGAAAGTTCTTGTGTTTTACACATACTCATACATACACAAACATACTCCCAAATGTTTACTTTTCTTCGAAAATGAAGTTCTTAGATCTTGCCTACAGACATTGTTATTGTGCGTAAATATATATAAAATGATGGGGGTCAGAAATTACTTCTGGTTATATGGTGCATACAGATAATATACGACTAATGATCATGTGTAAAAATGCATTACAACACAATATTCAGCATGAGAATCCAAGCATGAAGCAAGGCCGCAGTCGGATCAATAGGTTCCTTCACCCCTCCCCCTTCACACCGATAGGTGTCTTCGCACTCGCGACGACCATGCTATGAGGCTTGGGTGTTGCCATGCATTCTAGGTGGGGATGGGGTGGGTGATATGAGGGTCTTGGATCGATTTTATCCCCGCGACGCCAGATGCGTAAGGTTAATTTTCACGACCTGTAGAAGGCAGAGGCGGATGCAAGAATCTTCACGGGGTGACTCGTCTGCAGGAGTGCCACTGCAAAAGTCCCTGAAGGGAAGTCCCTGAAGGGAAGTCCCTGAAGGGAAGTCCCTGAAGGGAAGTCCCTGAAGGGAAGTCCCTGAAGGGAAGTCCCTGAAGGGAAGTCCCTGAAGCAAAAGTCCCTCGGAGGAAAATTCGTTGAGGATGGGGGGGGCACTGGAGCATACAGCATAGCGCAAGAGGCCCACTTCAGCCCTTTGATCTCAAGAGAAGGGGGCAACTCGATTCTTTCTCGATCCTCAGAGTTTCTGTTGGGGCGCCTTTTCCCAGCTAGATAGGCACTACTTTCCATGAGGTGGGGACATGCCCAGCGCCCCCTCCCCCACTGCATCCGTCTCTGAGGAGGACGCGTCTTCCTGTCCCTCACCGCGACGACGCCTACGGTATGGATCATGCGTAGTTAAACCGTAAGTACCTCATTAATGTCACGAGTGCATGGCTCGCCGTAATGCAATATGCGTTTCGTCGTCGATTTTGTCAACTCTGCATTCTCCACCTGGCGGGCAATTATATCGATTCGAGTTACCAGTTTGGAAACTCAGGCGTCAGCTGATTTGTGGCCCTGGGCGTCAGTTGTGCGCGAATGGCGTTCGGTGCCTGGTCGGCGTGGGTTCATTTCGTCCAAGTCCGCATGCGGGTTTCGTCGTTATTTTCCGAGCGATTTGAAGTTGGTCCGGTTAATTTTAACAGAAATATAGAAATTAGATATACCCAAGAAGGCACTAGCGGGGGGCATGGCCGTTCCGGCCATGCCCCCCCCGAAGCGCTTAAAAAGCCATTGGGGGGGGGCATAGTATCTTTTGCCTCCCCCGAAACCAACGGAAGTAAACTAAATTAAACTGCAGTAACCTTTGCCGAGGTAAAAAATAGCGTCGGAATGAAAGAATCTCCAATTTTAAAGGTATTTTGTATAATTGTTTGGAAGCCAATATAGTAGCACAGTAGATTCTGACACACCGAGGGTTCCATGCTGCTCAAGTTCTGCTTACAGCAAGAGTTGACAAAATCGGATCCACCAGTGTGTACACGTGCACGAACGTTGACGTGGTAGCTGATAGAGGGGGCCGCGGTAGCTCAGTTGGTAGAGCGTCGGACTCTTGATCGCAAGATTGTGGGTTCGAATCTCACAGCCGACGGCATTTACCGAGTCCACCCGCGACCAATCGGCGTGAGAGGTTGGCGACGCCACATGACCTAGCGGTTGAATGCGTCGTAAAAGAACCCAAGATCGGTTGACGTGGTACAAGACGTTGTACGTGAACGTGAACGTTTTGGTAAACAAGAACACAAATCCGGTAACTTAGAAACGGTGGAGGTAGACTGTGGCCCCTACATAGGAAATTATGTTGTCATGATTTTTTCTTATTTTTAAATGGGCCCCCTTGCCAAATAGTGGTCGAAATCCGGTGCTTTTAGCTAAAAATAGTGGGAGAATGGGCACCCTCCAAATCCGTTCTATCCCTCCCCTGATGCAATTCTTAGGTACGCCACTGGGGGATGGGGAGGGGGGGGGGGCTGACGCCGAAAACAAAAAGTTTCCCCCCTCCCCCAAACCGGTGGGCTAGATCCGCCAGTGCAAGAAGGGACGCCGATGACGACTGGGATGCCATCCATGAGGAGGGGGACTGTCTGCTTGATTGTAAATTTTCTGCGATGGCGGGCCATTCGATGGCGTCCCAGGTTCGTGGAGACAGGTGCACCCCACACTCGTGTACAGCCCGGCAGACTCGCCTTTGCCTATGTCTCATCATGCGTACATATAGGTCCCAGGCTGTTCATAACAGCCACTATATGTGGAGGGCATGTATCGTGAAATTAATAAATATATAAATAGCATGTGTGACGCTTTCGGTTTGTCAGAGGAATGCTTAAAACCACCAGATCCACATTGAAACAAGAAGTGAAACCAAAATATATAAACTAGCGAGTTGAATCTCTACAGATGGAAGTTTCTGAAAATTAGGTAAATTTGTGCTGGTGCTATGCGAATTTTTGGAACTTTTCCCAGTGCCATGTTTATGAATGTGATTTTGAAGATGCGACTCACTCATTTTCGGCGCTAATGCATACTTTTTCATTTGAACGATGACGTAGACACGTCGGTACGATGTGATGGCGTCATAAGCATAGCACGAAGGCATCGATTGGCCAACAAGAGGTTCACGCTACAAGAGGTTCACATACCTTAATGAGATAGTCCCGGCTGTAGGTGGTCGACCTCGTCACTAGTTTTCGGGTGGACGAACACGGCGATCCGATTGCGATTTGTACAGCTTTGCCGCTTC
This sequence comes from Ashinkailepas kermadecensis, assembly GCA_034440615.1. Classification (NCBI taxonomy): domain Eukaryota; kingdom Metazoa; phylum Arthropoda; class Thecostraca; family Neolepadidae; genus Ashinkailepas; species Ashinkailepas kermadecensis. The sequence continues at coordinate 1,428,062 of JAOTOM010005177.1, forward strand.
TATAAGGGAGTTGTGTATCTCGGATCGACACGAAGCGTTTCAGAACACTCCCACTGATGCTATCTGCCTAAAACCGACAGGCCTTCGCACATTTGGGGAAAATCACTTCCATCGGACGAACACAGTGGCGTCTAAAGAAATACTCTAATCTCGCTTGATTGCTTCGAAAAGAAAGTAGAATGATATCGCATGGAACTGGGTCACAGCTCGCGCACACCAAATCCATTATCTCACTGATGACCGAACTCGGGAAAGTTGTACCGACAACATTTCTGCTTCGGCTGTCTTCTGCGTCCGCAACATTCCCGCTGCGGCTTGAGAATTTCAAGAAGTACGAGAAATAATAATTAAATAGAAAAACTTAACCCAACCTAACCTAATCAAAGTTAATCTACTGTAAACTAATACAAATTAATATTTTCTAATCTAAAAAATCATAAACAGCAAAAGCGATATGCAGGTTATGACGTCATCCGTACGTCATGTCCGCACCGTCGCCGTCTGTCCCGGCCGCATCGAGTTCCCTGCCGCATTCGGGTCGAATAATCAGTGTGTGCGATATATGCGGCTGAAAGGCGGAAACTAAGCATTTTCGACGTGGAGAAGTGTGGAACGAACTGCATGAAGTGTTGAATTTTCCATTAAATACGTCTGAGAAACGGTATGGATACATTATCGCGCAGAGAACAGCAGAGCAGTATAGTATAGCAGGCCGTGTCGGTGCATTGACGGCACGTTAAACTCGCGGTCAACATTCTGCCGTTGATCTGGAATTCATGGATCGTGTGGCTGGGCCAGGGTTCACGCAACAAGCTCTGCTTGGCAATATAATTATGTTGTCCATAAAGCCACCCAGCAAGAATTCGGACTAAATTTACCCCCCCCCCCAAAAAAAAAAAAACATAACTTAAAAAAGAAAAAGTGTTCCCAGCCCAATGACTGCCTAACGGTGGGTACCGGAGAAAAGTCTTACTTTTCGCAGGCCAGGGTTCCCTACTGGTCAAGATGACCCTTACGAAGAACAGAAAGCAACTCCAGGCCTCCTCTCTCACGCAGCCTTAGATGCACCGGTGCATGTTGAAAGCGAACCGGACCCTCAGAAACATCGTGGGTCCACAAAAAAGTAACGGAGCCATAGAAACCTTCGGGTCTAAAAGAACGCGCCGGTGCCTCTACAAATTCCCTCAGAACCTAAGCACATCTGCACACGAAGGACATAACAGGCCCTAAGAACACCGGACCACTGTAGCGGCTTGTTTCGGAAGACGATCTGGGAGTATATAAACACAAAAGTTGAATTAAACCAAAGCTCACTGTGGTGTTGGGATTTCTTTTCCACAAGTAATCGTGGAAAGAAGAGATATAAGCATCAAATTGAATGAGAAAAAAAATTCTGGCGAACCCTAAACAAAGCATTCCATGGCGTCAAATATGGCACAAGGCTTGTTGTTCGGGCAGCAATTAGCAAAACGTAAGTGGTCCGGCAGAAGCCGCAGAATGGCACGAAGTGTGTCGAATGTGCCGAATGCGCCAGGCGAGTGTACACGCGCCGAACGTTGTTGTCAGGACGACCGGGCGTTATGGACTGAAATGAGTAAACTTGAAGACAAAATCCATTTTGAAGTGATTTGCGCGGGCGCAATTTGAACAGTGTGAGAAGTCTTATCATGTAATACAAGAATAACACCTTTGAACAGCTAGGAAGTAGTTGATGTCCGGTGATTTAGAAACAATTGTGGTAGGTTGTGCTCCTTGCACAGGAAAATTAAGTTGTCATTAATTATTTAAATACGAAATATAAATGAGCCCCTTTGAAAACACAGTTGTCGACATCCGATTAATTATTAATGACTAGGGTAGGTGGGTCGCCTCAAAATCCGCCCTTCCCTCCCTTCCCTCGGACGCAAATCTTAGGAACGCCACCATCTGAGAAACACAGAAGCCATAATGCACCACCTGTAATTTTCGAAAGACTTTGGAAACACTGCTAGTGGGCTTGCATAACTTGCAAATTTTCAAGGTCTCAGATGAAAGTGAGACAAAGAAAGAGCTTTTATCTGTAAGTTAGCTAGGCTTTTTTTGTACTTTTCGCAACCAGAATTAAGTGTGCACTTACGTACAATAGTTTGTAAAAAGTGCTCTTAGAGCACTCAACATGCCCTTTTCAGGAATTTCGGGTGTCTTTTGTCGATGTACTTCCCAGTTAAAAATCGACAAAAATGCGCTGAACCATGCATAATTTTACCGGGGTGAAATACAAGCACAGTCCTAAATAGTTGTGATCAATTTCCCAAATTTACCTTGCATCTAAATTATCTGTCTGAACTCCTGCATTCCCCACACCCTTCGATCCGAAATCCACTGTCACGCCTCCTTCCACGCACACGATTTAGCCTGCCGCCACCGCCACTGCCACTGTGTACGCCACTGTGCAACAAAATCATAGGCGTCACCATCGCTGAATCCCTGGGGGGTCGGGCCCACCCGCTATTTTACTTTGGCAAAGTCAGACTTCGCTTGGAAAACTGGCAAGCCCCGGCAAAATACGGCATCTTCCCATGACGCCTCCCAGCTTCTGTATCAGGTGACGTCTGAATCGGGTGGATGAACTCGCCGGCGGTCCCCCCCCCCCCCCCCCACACGGGTCTACCCGGCGGGTCTCCGTCGCGGTCAATGCCGCCACCAATGCCGCCATGGCCCGCAGCGGGCCCGACGGGCAAGCTCGACTGCCTGCCTAACCTGTTCCTAAAGATGCGCTACCATTCGAATGTTGTGCAGCTATTGTATAGCATTGTATATTCCAAAGTAGCAAGTATGATTTCTCCTTTACCCATGCTAGTGCAGGAACCATCATCTTCATTGCGGCTTGGGTTGTCATCTGCTGGATAAAATGCTTTGTCTATAGCAAGAGTCCCGGCAATAACAATAGCCACTAGTAGGGCAGCAACGCCAATTCGTACAGCTAAAAATGTATGGGACCCGGATAATAAACGCAACACGTTGTTATCTCTATACGATGGGGGAGAGGGATTTGGCGGTTTGCGTTTGGGTTAGATGGGGGCATAGAAACGAGTGAAGACCAGGTGTCGAGCTTTGGGGCAGCTGAACTGAACTGCTCAACCGCAACACTAAAATCGTAAATAATGTTGGGGTTGGGCCCAGAAGGAAAATTGCCGAAATCCGATTTGTTTAAGTTCAGGCGGTGGGAAGGGGGAAGCACGATGCTGGGCACACGGACACGATGAGGGTCACGGTCTTACCCCTCCAGCTTGATAATCGTTCCTGCGCCCCTGAGGTTGGGCCCCACCAGGAAAATCAGCTGTTCCCATAACCGGTATACGTGCTGCCACCTATACGTAGAAAATTCAACCATAATTTCTTTGTACCATCGTTTGTACTTCTCATGCAAAGCAGAATAATGATGATAATAAGTGTAATACTAATAAACAGGTGTGTTGTTTTATATACCTTGTGTGTGTTTGGTGGTGAGGGTGGGGGGAAATATGAGCTTCCCCCAATAATTTCAACCTTTAACATGGAACCCTATGGAGTGTATCCTCAAACGCATCTCGGTTCGCCCATTGCCTTCATGTATTGTGCCCCACCTCCAATATACTTTTCAGAAATAAACGCCCGTGCTAATGATAATAGTTATACAAATAACAATGATGACTCTAATTTCGCACCTCCATTGGTACATATCTTGGTTGCGATGCACAAAGCAGAGACAAACACATTCACTCAGTCCACGTACCCTTCCCAGGGGTAAAATACATGATCGGTTGATCCCTTCTGTTCTGTCATGGGCAATCGTGGCCAGACGTGAGGATTGTTATTGGAGTTTAGCAGCGCATCGACGGCGTCGGCCATGCAGTGTGACGTGACGTGAGGTAAATGTGTGCCGCATCAGTTCTGCTGGTCACAGTTAGGCCCACCACTACAAGCTCAAACACCTGCCGGACGCTGAGGTGGTTCATTGCAAGACTACGAGATCGAACAACATCACTGCCACTCAGTGCATTTGCAATGCTGTTTTGCTGGACATGAGCCCGTGCACCAATAATAGCTCCCACTGGCCATTGCTGACCACTGGTCAATACAGGAATGATGGGTGTTGGTAAACGCGTCATGGTCAGGCATAGTCAACACAAAAAAGAGGAAGGGGTAAAGCTGGAGTGTAGCAATATGTAATTTGCAACTGTATCCACAATGTAGATACACACACAAACTGGTTCTGTACACCGACAATCTGCTGTGTGCACCCACAGTCGACTGGAGCTACCCATCAACGACCGAAGTGTTTGAATTTCTGTGTCTGGGTTGTGCGCCATCTCTGAAATTGGCCTCAGGGGTCAATTTAACTAACATCGTAAGCTGTGTATTCACACCGAATTTGATGTGAATGCACCTTTAGGTAATCGGTTGCAATTATATTTAATTTAAGAAGACATATTTATAATAATTATATATAATCATATTTAGTATTTAAGCCACCAACAGCTGACTAGCAGTCAGCTGACTGTGACTTAAATACCTTGTTAATATATGGAAAGTGTGATGGGCAATACTTGAAGATTACCTAAAGGTGTATTCACACCAAATTCAGTGTGAATACACAGCTTGTGATGTTAGTGAAATTGGCCTCCGTGTGATGTAAGTGTAAATGGCATTCGTCCTACTGCGGCGGTACATCTAGTTAAAGGAAAGATAAAATACCCAATGGGCAACTAGTATCAGGATTTTGGCAGGATATAGCGTGTAGCAGGTCATTCATGCACTAGGCCTAGGTCTAGGCCCAGGCCACCAGGCACTAGGCTTAAGCATGTCTATTCTGCGAGGCATGGAGAGCCTGAACTTAACGCTTACTTGCAAGAGGGCGCAAGTGCAGGTAAGTAGATCATTGGATCTACTCTGACTCCTTCTGTATGATCCTTAGCTTCGGAATATGAAATTTCGTGTACACCAACAAAGTGGTACCGACTGTGGTGGTGCACGCTTAGTCCTCACTGTCTGCTAGCGATGCACTGATAGATCACGGTCTCTTTATTCACTGTCCAAGGTTCGGCTATACACGCTGTTGTCTCGAGGCTTGCCCTGACGCGACTGGCCCTGTCGGGGCGGACAGTCGGGAGTGCGTCGCGCGTCCGTGGTGCCATAACCATAAACCACGGCCCGCGCGCCGCACATCATGCGACACACGTACAACACCTCCCCTCCAAGTTCATGGTCAGGTTCCAGACTATATGCCAGCGACTACTCCACATTTCCACCTCCCCTCCGAGTCGACGACGACGGCAGGCTGTTGGTGTCGACTCCTAACACCCTGCCGCCACAGCTCGGGCTAGAGCACAATGCGTCACAACATGTACATCGTACCGGCGAGTGCGTGAATGCTACCCGTAAGAGGGAAGGTTTGTGGTCGATTTGGAGGCGAGCGGGGCGGTGAGAGCGTCTGCCGCTGCGACGGGGAACCGGACGGGTCGGTGGCTGTGGGGGCGGTGACCGTCGGTCGGTCAACTCGTCCGCAAAACGAACAGTGCGCGATGGGCGGGTCGGCGCGGCCTGACTAGGCGGCGCGGACAGACACGGCGGTGTGCACACGGACACGAGCGGGCGGAATGGGCGCAGGAAGCGGCGGTTGCGCCAATATATGCGACCACTGGGGAGCTTCACTAAGAAGTCACGCCGTCGGCCTACACCTACGACAGTGCCTCGCCGGTCCCATAATCCGGTCGAGGGGTCCTGAAGGGACACGTGGGTCCCAACGCGCAGGCTGGGCAGTGGCATAGCCGCTCGGTCATAGCGGTCACGGGCCGCCTGCCGAAGCGAGTCGGCGCGGGCATCACAGTCGTCAGCGGCTCGCTGCCACTCAGGTGCGAAAGCACGGTGGTGAATGGGGACCGCTGAGCGCAGAGGACGGCCGTAGAGGATTTCAGCCGGTGACCGGAGGTCCGCTCGCGGCGTGTTGCGAAGCTCCAGCAGCCCACGAGCGAACGCATCACAGTCAAGGTCACCCGCTACAGTCACTTTCTGCACCAGTCTCTTCACGAGTTTGACGTCTGCCTCAGCGTGGCCATTGGACTGGGGGTAGTGTGGGGTAGACATGCGATGTGTCACGCCCCAGCGCCGTAGGAAGTCTCTGGTGAGATGGGCAGTGTATTGCGGGCCACCGTCACTGCGTAACACGCAGGGAACACCGGTGGAGGCGAAGATTTCCCGCAGGTGTCGGATCAGAACCCGGGCGGTGGCGTCGCCGGCGCAGTGTACAACTGCGGGCCACCCGGAGAGTCGATCGACGTACACCAGGTAGGTCTTGCCTGCGTGACTGAAGAAGTCTGTGGACACAGACTCGAAGACTCGGCTCGGCGGGGGGTCAGACATCAGTGGCTCTCGCTGCTGGCGAGGCAGTCGTTCACGGCATGCCTGACAGGAGCCAACGGTGTCGGCAACATCGCGGTCGATGCCGGCCCAGTATATAGACTGGCGTGCGCGGCGCTGAGTGCGTTCGACCCCTTGGTGCGAGTCGTGCAGGCGCTGCAGAGTCTGCTCTGAGGCTTCTGGGGATGACCAGACGAGGGCCACATACCAGGATGCCGTCGTCAACGGCCAGGCGATCTCGCACGCCCCAGTATGGCCTCAGGGCAGCGGGCAGGTCACGTCTCTGATCAGGGAAGCCGTTTGTCACGGCCTCGCACAACGCCACGTACTCGGCGTCGGTGCGGGCGGCGTCGCGGACGCGGGTCAGCGTAGCATCCTCGATGGGAGACACCCGGGCTCCGTCTGGATCCAGCTGGGTCACTGAGCGCACGACGAGACTGTGGAGCTGATGAGTCACGTCATCTTCGGCTTCCTCGTCGTCTGGTGTGGGGTCATCCACGGGGGCTCTGGAGAGAGCATCTGGGATGCAGTGATGCTTGCCAGACTTCTAGATTGTCGTGAAGCTACACGCCAGGAGCTTCATGCGGAGGCGCCGCAGTCGGGGATTGTCGATCTCCGGCAGAGATTTCTGGTTGAGGATGGGCGGTGGTCGGTGAGAACGTCGAATGACGGGAGGCCTGCCAAAAACAGGTGGCACTTGCGTACGGCCCAGGTCACAGCAAGGAGCTCCAGCTCGATGACGGCGTATCGTGATTCCGTGGCCGACAGGAATCGTGAGCCGCATTGCACCAGCCGCCACTGTTCGTCGTGACGCTGGAGAAGGGCGTATCCAAGGCCGTGCAACCGAGAGGAGTCGGTCTGCAGGGCGGTGGGTCGTCGCGGGTCAAAGTACGCGAGCACTGGGGGTGAAACGAGCGTCCTTTTCACTGCCTCGAAGGCCTGAGTGTGAGCCTCGGTCCATACCCATATGTTCTGGAGCCGCAGCACGTCACGCAGCGGCTCGGCCGCCAGCGCAGTGTCAGACGAGAAGGCACCCAGTTGGTTTACCAGTCCCATGAAACTGCGCAGATCTGTGAGATTGGCAGGTGTGAGGAACTCAGCGATGGCCTGTACCTTCCGCTGGTCGACTGTGTAGCCGTCGGCGGTCACATCGTAGCCACAGTAGCTAACCGACGGCTCGGCAAACACCAGCTTGTCGGGGTGCAGCGTGATGCCGGCCCCGTCACACCGCTCCAAGATTTGGATCACGTGTTCCAGGTGCTCTGCATACTGGCAGTCGTGTGCCAGCACGTCGTCAACGATTTTGCACGTACGACTGATGCCGGAGAGGGCTTGGTCACCTCGCCGGTTATATTCGTCCCCGCTGGCGGAGAGACCTTGAGGCAGTCGTAGCATTCGGAACCGACCCCACGGCGTAATGAAGCAGGTGAGGTCCTGGTCACGGGAGTCTAGTGGCACCTGGAAGTAACCTGATCGGGCGTCCAGCTTCGTGAAGTAACGCGCCCCGACACCGATGGTGGAGACCGCCTCCTGCGGTGTGCACACCGGGTGGGCGCCACGCCGAACGTACTTGTTCAAGCGGGTGAGGTCGACAGTCAGGCGCACTGATGATCCATGGCTGCCAGTAGGATCTGTGCGTTTGGCCACTGGGACGATGGGGTGGCACCAGTCGGTGGGATAATCCACGGGAGCGATGACACCCTGCTCCAGGAGCTCATCCAACTGCTGACGGATATCATCCTGCCACGCGAAGGAGATGGGCCGAGCTGCTGTGACGGCATGCGGACGGGTGTCGGCGATTGACCCCGTCACACTCAGTCGCAACCTCGTGACACCTAAGTCTTAACATGGCAACACAAAAAAGTTCCCAGTTGCCCAACACGCACATCGGCAATCCAGCGCAATGATATGCTCGTAAGCCTGTCGTTACACAAATTGAGAAAGATGGCTGTCACAAAGTTGTCAAAAGTTCATTCTGGGCTTGACCTATTCAGGCCATAGCTAAAAACATCTGCACCTGATTCAAACATATCTACACATGTAAAAACATGGGCGTTGTTTTGTATACTTTTGAGAGGACCCCACAGCGTTGGCTTTGCCCCCCCCCCCCAGTAATTGTAATTTTTACATGGGACGATATGGAGTGTGCGCCCAATCATTCGGGTCCGCCAATTGCCATGTATATGCTACATTAGACATGCATATCACGCTGGTTAGAAGTAGCTGCTTGGTGGAGGGATGAGGAGGGGTATAATGACCACACCACAGCCCATTCTCCTCTTCTGTCATGAAGTGTAGGTGGTGTGGGGCGTCAGCGTGACAAGGGTCTCTACCGATGGGTGGTGCGAGTGAAAGCAGGGCATCTACTAAGGAATTTTGACTGACGGGGGGGGTGAGGGGGTGCACTGGCGACTGCAGAATCTCCATACAAGCTAACGAGAAGCGCCCATCCCCCACCCCATAATGCTAAAGGAATGTATAATGGCCACTGGCTTGAAGAACCACAACCATACATGGAGGAGGGAGGAGGGGGTGGGGGAACGACCCCCCAAGCTAGCATGTTAGAGGAGGCCTCTAGTGAGAGGATAATCCCTCATGGATGACGGCACTGGGAGGACGTCCGAACATGCCATTTTCTGCACTCGGTGATAAGATATTATAGAGTTTAGGCGCCAATTATCTAACTCCTGGTCCATAGTCGGGCAGCAGTGATACCTTCGGTGTTCGGTGGTACCTTCGGTGGTGCCTTCGGTGGTACCTTCGGTGGTATCTTCGGTGGTACCTTCGGTGGTACCTTCGGTGGTACCTTCGGTGGTGCCTTCGGTGGTACCTTCGATAGTACATTTGGTGGTACATTTGGTGGTACCCTCGGTGGTACCTTCGGTGGTACCTTCGGTCGTACCCTCGGTGGTACCTTCGGTGGTACCCTCGGTGGTACCTTCGGTGGTACCTTCGGTGGTACCTTCAGTGGTACCTTCAGTGGTACCTTCGGTGGTACCTTCGGTGGTACCTTCGGTGGTACCTTCGGTGGTACCTTCGGTGGTACCTTCGGTGGTACCTTCGGTGGTACCTTCGGTGGTACCTTCGGTGGTACCTTCGGTGGTACCTTCGGTGGTACCTTCGGTGGTACCTTCGGTGGTACCTTCGGTGGTACCTTCGGTGGTACCTTCGGTGGTACCTTCGGTGGTACCTTCGGTGGTACCTTCGGTGGTACCTTCGGTGGTACCTTCGGTGGTACCTTCGGTGGTACCTCCGGTGGTACTTTCGGTGGTACCTCCGGTGCTACCCTCGGTAGTACCTTCGGTGGTACCCTCGGTGCACTCATCCACCCACCGTCCTCAAGAAAACAAAACAAAACATGTGCGCCTCTACGCCACGTGCCCAGCAAGTGTGTGCTAACCGTGTTTCGCGCCAATTATCGTGAAAGCAAGAGTTAACCAGTTTCAGCGGCGATTCATTTTCCTCTCGATGTCGCACGGCCGCCCCGGCCGGCTCTTGCAGCTCCGGCGAGTGGATGCGTTCACGCGGCGTTTGACGACATACCGGTCTTTGTCTTGCAAGATCATTCATGCTGAATCATTCGGGTCAGACTCGTCAGCTGTCAGGCGTGATCCGTGGTGAGTGGGGGGGGATGAACAGGTTGCAAAGCACACCGCTCAATCCTCACCGCAGATACGTCTCCAGAAATGGGAAAAAAATACATCAGGCGGCGGTGTATGCCACGATACAAATATCGCTGGCAGCGGTGTTGCCACCATGCAAATATCGCGGGCAGCGATATTGCCGCGGCACAAATATCGCGGGCAGCGGTGTTGCCGCGGCACAAATATCGCGGGCAGCAGTGTTGCCGCGGCACAAATATCGCGGGCAGCGGTGTTGCCGCGGCACAAATATCGCGGGCAGCGGTGTTGTGACGGTACAGGTATCGCGGGATGTGGTATGAGGCTGATGCGAAGCGCTGCGTGGTCTGCAGGATGCAGGAACGTTTGTCCGTCCGTCTGTCTCAACGCAATGCACCTCAAGGCGTTGTGTTTTGTCTGCCATGGTGACATGTTGCATGCCTCCAGTAGCTCTCAGGCATAACGGATGATGGCTGAAGCACCGGTAATGGTAAATTAGGCAACTCCGATAAGATATTTTATGAACTAATAATATCACGCTTATAACCATTTACCCCCCTCTCCCACCCACACAGTGGTGGTGTTCCCAAAATGATCGCGGTACACGTGACTTTTTAACGTAAAAAGTCTCCCGGAATTCACTCTGGGTATGTCAGTGGACCCGGACCAAATAGCATAAGGAGCTTAAACGCAAGTGGCCAATGTAATACAATACAACTCCTAGAAGCAGTTGGAGCCATCCACTCCCCAATGTATGTATGTATGCACCTGTTTGTTCCTAGCGAATGGAAATGAGGGAATAATGGCCATCACTACTCAGAGCGTAGCAAGAGACAGGGTATATAAAGCAGAATTTCGTGCTCATTGTCAGCAGCAAACGGCCTTATTAACACAGCATATGGCTGGAGCCATTTCCCGTCTGTTCTGAACATCTAGCAGCCAAATTCGTTGTTTTGACCATTATGCTCAACAAACTTCTTGGTCATTGGACGAAAGCTTCTTGCACTCCCTTTCGTCCATCTGAAATCATCAAGTTTTGATTAAACGTCGACTTAGTGAATTCACATGTGTGTATTATGACTGTGCACCATGCCATCACATCGACTCAGTTCGTCATTATGAGCTTCGGCAAGTGCCGTCACATCTGCTACTCCTCTTACAGTGACATCCAGAGTCATGACCTCTTCGAAAGTGAAATGATCAATGACCTGACACGCGCCGTAAAAAACAAATGCTCATACAGGCACACAGGTATTCACAGCGGGCGCTGGTGGCGTCATTTATCGGGTACTGGTGACGTCACAACACACGGAACGGACGTTCGTAACGCGACTCTTTGGGACAAGCACGTTACATTCTTTTTGGTGAGTTGGGACGATGTCGTACCCGGAGGTCTGAGCACACTGACCATTGACAACCATTGACCATTGACCATTGACCATTAGCCATTGACAATTGACCACTGACAATTGACCATTAACCACAACCATTGACCATTGACAACCACTGACGTCGTTGGACGGTATCGGAGCCAGCGTTGTCAAGTTTTCCTCAATAGAGGTCGGACGCTTTCCCCGGCGTGACGTCATGAATGTCAGGCGGAAGAGGCTGTCACTGCCGCCGGCACTCTTGCCGAACCCCGCGCTGACACAAAGGCGTCCCACGGCGCCATGTGGTCCACGTCTGGCGACGTCCTCTGGTGCGGACTGTGAGCGCAGCCGGCGTCCACTGGTCAGAGGGCGGCACCAGAGCCGTCACAGATGTCAGAGGTAGGTGGAGCCGCTGTCGCAGGACTCGGTGTCGGCCGCGCAGGCGGCGCGTGCGCCGTGTCCGCCGCGGCACACCTCGCCGTCGCTGCTGTACGCCTCGTTGCAGTAGGTGGCGTCTGCCTGGCTCGCGCGGTGCTCCGCGCCACCGCCGCCGCCCCCGGCGCCGGTGGCGGTGGTGGTGGCGCTGCTGCTGCTGCTGATGCCGCTGCTGCTGCTGCTGCCGTCGTCGCTGCCGCCGGCCGACCGCAGCACGCGCGTCAGCGACGCGGACGGCGAGGCGGCTCGCGCGGCGCGCGGCGCCGCCGTCGGCGGCAGCGGCGGCGGCGCGGCCCCCTTCTCGGCGCGCGCGACGAGCAGCGGCGCGGGCGGCTTGCGGCGCGCCGGCGCGCCGCCGTCGCGCGCCGCCTCCGGCGAGCGAAGCGCCTCGTCCCCCCGGCGGCAGCAGCTCGCAGCGCCCGGCCCGAAGATGGACAGCATGACCGGCAGCAGGAACAGGCCGTGCAGCGTGCCGAACGAGATCACCAGGAAGATGGTCTTGAAGAACACCTCGAAGATGTACGACTGGGCGGCCATGAGCGTGCCGACGCCGATGATGGTCGAGAGACCGCCCTGCAGGATGGGCAGCCCGACCGCGTACAGGCTCTCCTCAACCCGGCGGCTGGCGGGCAGGCCGTGCGCCGACATGTACGCGTAGCTGATGTGCGCCGAGAAGTCCACCGAGAAGCCGATGCACATGATCAGGTTGATCATGCTGATGCTGTCCAGGTTGACGCCCCAAAGCGACATGTAGCCGATGACGCCGATCTCGATGCTGAAGATGCTGAAGGCCACCCACAGCGAGCAGACGGGGTTCGGGATGAAGATGAGCGAGATGACGCACATGATGGCCGCCGCCACCAGCGTCGACTGGATGGTGATGGTGCGCACGTACGTGTACTGTAGCACACACACACACGCATCAGCATCACAACGCACTATCACACAGCATCACACAGTATCACACTGCGTTGCAGCACAATACAGCACAGCATCACACAGTATCACACTGCGTTGCAGCACAATACAGCACAGCATCACATCACAACTCATTGTCGTATACATTTTCACTAATTTGTTAATTCAATATCACAATTAATTAGTTACAGTTCATGTTCGACAGGTGAAAGGAACGCCTTCAGCCGCCCACAGAGCTGTTGTAGCCAGTTCTGGTTACCCATGATCCAGGTGACAGTTCAGCTGCCCACAGAACTGTGGTAGCTAGTTCTGGTTACCCATGATCCAGGTGACGATTCAGCTGCCCACAGAGCTGTGGTAGCCAACTCTGGCTACCCACGGTTCAGCTGTCCACAGAGCTGTTGTAACCAGCTCTGGTTACCCACGGTTCAGCTGCCTACAGAGCTGTTGTAGCCAGCTCTGGTTACCCACGGTTCAGGTGACGGTTCAGCTGCCCGCAGTTGCGGTAGCCAGCTCTGGCTACCTGGTCGAAGAACACGAAGAGCGGCTCGAAGACGCGGCAGCCGAGCGACGACTGGTCGCAGATGCTCCTCAGGTCCTTCATCATGGCGCTGTCCTCCATCGGGCCGTGCACGTCCTTGACCTGGATCAGGAAGCGCGAGGCGACGATGCGCCGGCCCGTCTCGTCGAACGCCACGTCCAGCCGATAGTCGCCAGCCTCGCCCAGCATCACCTGAGGACCGCCGCGGATGCCGTGAGGATCGCCGAGGATTCCGTGATGATCATCGAGGATACTGTGAGGATCACAAAGAATACCGAAAGGATCACAGAGGATACCGAAAGGATCTCCGAGCTACCGTGAGGATCATCGAGGATACCATGAGGATCACAGAGGATACCGAAAGGATCTCCGAGCTACCGAAAGGATCTCCGAGCTACCGTGAGGACCACCGAGGATGCTGTGAGGACCACAGAGGATACCGTGATGAACACCGAAGATACTGCGATGAATGCCGAGGACACCGTGCGACCACACGCTGAAGATACCGTGAGGAACAACGACGATGTCGTGAGGAATACCGAGGATATCATGAGATATAGCGAGGATGAGATGAGGATCACTGACGATAACGTACAAACATCTCAGGATAGCGCGAGGATTCCCGAAGATGCTATGTGGACCACCGAGCATGATGTCAATTATGGGGAACACTAAGGAAAGCACGAGGACAATCACCGATAATGATCTGAGGATCAGATCGAGGAATCGTGCACTTTCACGCAAACCGATTCTACGTAACTCGCATTTGATAAATATCGGAATGGGTATCCCCCAAGACAATGCACTTATTCGCCCGAGGACTCGCCGTCTTTAGGCCATCGATCCAACCCTCGGATGTGGAGACGTCGATGTTGAGCAGGTCGGCACTGTCGTCGAGCAATTGCACCCAGTCCCGCAGCCACGACTGGGTGTAGAACTTCTCCTCCACCCACGACGAGTTCTCCAGCGCCCGGGTGAGCGTCTCCACCTGGTGCTGCACTGTCGGCTGCCAGTAGTCGTGCTCGCCTTCTATCATCACCTGCCCGCACCGAGAACCCGTGCAGATCTCCGCCGCGGACCGAGAACGCGTGTGGGTCTCCTCCGCGGACTGAGACCCCATGCAGGTCTCCGCCGAGGGCAGAGAACCGGTGCAAGCCTCTGTCACGGACCGATAACGCGTGTAGATCTCAGCCGCGGACCGAGAACCCATGCAGGTGTCCGCCACCGACCGAGCACCCGTACAGGTTTCCACCGCGGATCGAAAACCCGTGCATGTCTCCGCCACGTACCGAGAGCCCGTGCAGGTCTCCGCCGCGGACCGAGAACGCGTGTAGATCTCATCCGCGGACCGAGAACGCGTGCGGATCTCTGCCGCTGGCTGAGAACCCGTGCAGGTCTCCGCCGCGGTCCGAGAATGCGTGCAGGTCTCAGCCGCGAACCGAGAATGCAGGTGGGTCTCCGCCCAGGAGCGAGAACACTTACAGGTCTCCGCCGCGGACCGAGAACCGGTGCAGGTCTCAGCCGCGGACAGAGAATGCGGGTGGGTCTCCGCCCAGGAGCGAGAACACTTGCAGGTCTCTACCGGGCACTGCATTGTGTACTGATTATAGATGTGCTGCTATTGTTCAGACCAGAGGAAGCATTCCACGAAAACTTGGAGAGAGAAACGGGGTCCGATGCTGGAGTTAAAAAGTAGTGATATTAATATTACCGGAATACTGTTTAAGAAAGGTGAATTTCCTCCTTATAAAATCATCTTGGCTCTTTTAACATTTGTGGAGAGAGCAGCAGAGGATATTTTGTTCTTTTAACAGCAAACCATGTGGCCTCGTGCTGCATTTTCGAGTAATTCTGCACAAACTGAAAGTTCTTGCGGGATCGAGGGTCCTACGGAATGTAACAATCAACGTCTAAAAACAAATACATTCACCACATTCCTGTCTCTCTCACTCTATCTCTTTACTTTTTCTTCGTGATTACTCTTACTTCCTCTTCTTCGCTTTTCCTCTCCCTCCCCCCTCTCTCTCTCTCTCTCCTATTTATTTCACTGTTTTTCTATATCTCTGTTTCTTTTTCCAGAGAAAGTAAAACGATTGTGTTTAGTATATTTCACACTATATAGTTTCTTGAGGACAATTTAACATGATGTTCAGGTGAACCCCAGCTTTTCCAGACTTAGCGTGGGCACATAGGCTCTCTATAGAATCTTGAGACTGTCAGCTAATACATGTCAAAGCTAATGCATGCACCAATTCCCGCCCCGTCGACTTCCTGAAACGTGTCCCATGCTTCATTGCTTGTCCACAACCTAGGCTCTGTGTGGACACCCTGCCCCCTAGTGGGCACCCGACTGGACGCACCTGTATCCTGTAGGGGTGATCGACGAAGTACCGAGTCTGCTTCTTGAAGAAGTGCAAAGCATACGAGTCGTACCTGGAGAGACGCTGCTTGTTGAGTCCCTCCGTCACATGCATGCAGCCCCATACCGCGCCGGCCATGTAGCCCAGAAACACGACTACGACCAGAGCTGCCAAACACCATCACGCCTGTCAGCCCAGAAACGCGACCACCACCAGCGCTGCCAAACACCATCACTCCTGTCAGCTCAGAAACACGACTACGACTAGAGCTGCCAAACACCATCACTCCTGTCAGCTCAGAAACACGACTACGACCAGCGCTGTCGAACACCATCACTCCTGTCAGCTCAGAAACACGATCACCACCAGAGCTGCCAAACACCATCACGCCTGTCAGCCCAGAAACACGACCACCACCAGCGCTGCCAAACACCATCACTGCTGTCGGCCCAGAAACACGACCACCACCACCAGATCTACCAACAGCTGGGCGGTGGAACGTATCGCGGCAAGGGGAGGGGTAGGGTGCGCTGTGCTCAGACATATATTTTTATAGTTGCATAGTAGTTAGAGTTGACAACGATTCGTTGCCACTCACGCGACTAATGTTTTTTTTTTAACGCATTGTCAGCTAGGAATTGCGCTGCCCAGTGGCTACGCTTCGCCACAGATCTTGGATCGGAGGCGAGAAGGGCATAGGCTGATTTTGTCGTGCAAGATCATTGGGGTACTACAACATTTCCGAATTCCGACGTTTTTCCGCTTAAAAGAAGGCCACGTTTTAGCTGCCTGCAACATTAGTTTCTGCGAGAAAATATTCCACCTGATACTTAGTGAGCGACAGGATGCAGATCTCAGCGTCTCAGCAACAACATACAACATCTCAGCATCTCAGCAGGCTCGGGCTGCATTTCCGGGAGTTACGCAATGTCGTTATGGCTTCTGACAAGTACCTTGTCAGAATACAATATGCAATATATTGATATGCAATATCAGTGATCAATGCACGGGGCTGGAAGACGCCAAATCCCTCACAGGTACTAGTGGTAAGGCTAGAAATGACCAAGCGCGTCGCCACGGTCTCAGATAGACAAGCTAACCTTGAATCAGGGTGTAAGTACTGGCGACGCGCCTGCCAGCTTCCAATGGGACAACGGGAAAAACCTCATTGGGTAAATGTCCACGCAATAACAGTAAAAAGAGTTGTCTGCAAATGGGATCGCCATATGAAGATGCTACTTTTCTGCCTCCACTATGTCGATACGTTTTCTGACCCCTACAGGGACACTGCACACTCAGCTGTGTCTCCGCTGTGTCTCTGCTGTCCAGTGATAAATTATTCACGAAAAAGGGTGGAATATACCACTTACTGAACACTTAATCGACATCCCTCCCAAAGAATTATCGACATCGTGCTTCTTGCTGCGTGTTTGTGAAGTCTTCATGACTCGTTTCTAACTGTATCCCGTTTGTAAGTATCATACTTTTGCTCACTGTAGCGAATCTATGATCGTCATAACTAACATCCCGGAGCGCGATTCCAGGTGAAGGGATTGCCTATGGTATGCTATGTTATGCAATGCCAGTTTGTAGCATAGGTGTTTGTATCGTTATCGTTGATATCGGTATCCCCAAATTTGGTATCTTTCAAAAAACGCAAAACGGAGGCAGTCATATGTACGCAATTGTCTCAAAACTGGGTTTGCAGGAATTAACAAGACATTAAATAACATTACTTCAATAGCGATTTCGACATCCTGCTGCACTCATTTCGACATCTCACACCTAACGAGAACTCATTATTTTAACACTGCTGCTGTCTCTCTGCTGTGTCTCTGCTGTCTCTCTGCTGTGTCTCTGGTGTCTCTGCTGTGTCTTTGCTGTCTCTGTTGTGTCTCAGCTGTCTGCTGTGTCTCTCCTATGTCTCTCCTGTGTCTCTGCTGTGTTTGTGCTGTGTCTCTGCTCTGCCTCTGCTGTCTCTGCTGTGTCTCTGATATGTCTTTGCTGTGTCTCTGGTGTCTCTGCTGTGTCTTTGCTGTGTCTCTGTTGTGTCTTTGCTGTGTTTCTGATGTCTCTACTGCGTCTTTGCTGTCTTTCTGCTGTGTCTCTGCTGTGTCTCAGCTGTGTCTACTGTGTCTCTCCCATGTCTCTCCTGTGTCTCTGCTGTGTTTGTGCTGTATCTCTGCTCTGCCTCTGCTGTCTGCTGTGTATCTACTTTGTCTGCTGTCCCTGCTGTGTCTCTGCTGTGTATCAGCTGTGTCTCTGATGTGTAGCTGGTGTCTGCTGCGTCTTTGCTGTGTCTCTACTGTGTCTCTGGTGTCTCTGCTGTGTATCTACCATGTCTGCTGTCCCTGCTGTGTCTCTGCTGTGTCTCTGCTGTGTCTCTGCTGTGTCTGCTGTGTCTCTGCTGTGTCTTTGCTGTGTCTTTGCTGTGTCTCTGGTGTCTCTGCTGCGTCTTTGCTGTCTCTCTGCTGTTTCTCTGCTGTGTCTGCTGTGTCTCTGGTGTCTCTGCTGCGTCTTTGCTGTGTCTCTGCTGAGTCTACTGTATCTTTGTTGTGTCTCTGCTGTGTCTCTGGTGTCTCTTCTGTGTTTCTGCTGTGTCTCTGCTGTTCCTCTGCCGTCGGGAGCGTGACGGGAGCCAATACGCCGACTTTCCCGGAGTGTCGAGACTGGACAGTATCGGTGGCACTAAGCCTCGCGGGAAGTCGTCGGCAGAAGGAAAATCACACGCCAGCGTCCGACAAAACACATTCGACTACGGCACGCACTATCACACTGCGGCGTCCGACAAAACACTTCGACTACGGCACGTACGATCACAAGCCAGCGTCAGACAAAACACTTCGACTACGGCACGTACCATCACACTGCGGCGTCGGACAAAACACTTCGACTGCGGCACGCGGTGTCCCTCACGGTGGACGAATGGCACGAACGGCGGACAGAGACGGTCGTAGACACGCGAGTCGCCAGTCTACAGAGTCGCCAGTCTACAGAGTCGCCAGTCGGCGACAGCCGGTGAGCTGTGCGAGTTTTTGTTTTTGTTTTGTTTATGCATTGACGTCATGGAATCGACACCTGCACAGTCAAAGCCAGGTGGGCCAAGCCAAGCCTGATTTCCGGTCCAACAGTCGATCAATTGACACTAAATGGGAGCGTTCGTACATAGCATAGGCACGACGTAGGGAAAATCAAATCGAGTGTTAAAGCAGTTGAGATATACAGATCAACATTGGTTGTTGACCAGCTGAGGTAGAGTGGTGGGCTTTCAATCTAATGTTTGATCAGCTGTGAGGAATATGCTCTGAGCATGGCTGATGCAGTTTATCACGAACACTTACAGTTTGCTTCTGCAATGTAACATAAGCTGAATACAGGGCGGCTTTGTAATATGTGACTGGTGCCGCGGTTTTCCCGAAAAAAGTCCGCCTCGTGTCAGCTGCCCAAAGCACTTCAGACCAGGAGCATACAACCAACAATTTCCATGGGCTCAGTCGTAGACTACGGCACGCAACATCTCCCACGGCGGGGTCCGACAAAACACGTCGACTACGTTACGCAGCATCGCAATTCGGCAGTTCCGCAATTTCGCGATGTCTGTGTGAAGCGATCGCCTATCGAGGAGAGCATTGCACACGACACATGCTGTCATCCTATCCGAACACTGAATGTTGGCGCTTTTCCGTCGGCCGGCACCTACTCACCTTTGACTTTCGGCTTGTTCAGAACCCTGGCCAAGTGGTTCTTGAAGAAAAGCATTGCGCCGTGTCGCTTATTGTCCACCTCCCTCCACGGATCAACACGGGAGACGCCTCCCGAGCAAAAGAGACGGTACAACCGAGACTTGTCCCCTGCAGGACACAATGAGCTGAAAGTGGCCATACTGCAGCGATCGAGATCGTCACGATCAATAGTCAGACGTTTGTTTACCTTACACCTGGCATATGTGAACCTTGTCACATAAATATCAGGAGTTTCATTGCCTTTATAGGTGAGAACAATTTGATTTCCTTCGGATTCCAGACATAGGATAGCTTCATAAGGTTTTTATCGAGTATTAGTTACCGTGATATGCTCAGTTTTGTTGGATTCTGAGGAACTGATGACAGTCGACGTCTTATCCAACTCTGAGGAGCTAAAGGCACATCTCACCTGACTCTGAGGAGCTGATGAGAGCTGACGATATCTCACCTGACCCTTGGGGGCTGATGACACAGTTGACGACATCTCACCTGACTCTGAGGAGCTGATGACAGCTGACATCTCACCTGACTCTAAGGACCTGAAAACGCGACATCTCACCCGACTCCGAGTAGCTGATGACAGCTGACATCTCACCCGACTCTGGGGAGCTAATGACAGCTGACATCTCACCCGACTCTGGGGAGCTAATGACAGCTGACATCTCACCCGACTCTGGGGAGCTAATGACAGCTGACATCTCACCCGACTCTGAGGAGCTGATGACAGCTGATATCTCACCCGACTCTGGGGAGCTAATGACAGCTGACATCTCACCCGACTCTGGGGAGCTAATGACAGCTGACATCTCACCCGACTCTGAGGAGCTGATGACAGCTGACATCTCACCTGACTCTGAGGAGCTGATGACAGCTGACATCTCACCCGACTCTGAGGAGCTGATGACAGCTGACATCTCACCCGACTCTGAGGAACTGATGACAGCTGACATCTCACCCGATTCTGAGGAGCTGATAACAGCTGACATCTCACCCGACTCTGGGGAGCTAATGGCAGCTGACATCTCACCCGACTCTGGGGAGCTAATGACAGCTGACATCTCACCCGACTCTGGGGAGCTAATGACAGCTGACATCTCACCCGACTCCGAGTAGCTGATGACAGCTGACATCTCACCCGACTCTGAGGAGCTGATGACAGCTGACATCTCACCCGACTCTGAGGAGCTGATGACAGCTGACATCTCACCCGACTCTGAGGAGCTGATGACAGCTGACATCTCACCCGACTCTGAGGAACTGATGACAGCTGACATCTCACCCGACTCTGAGGAGCTGATGACAGCTGACATCTCACCCGACTCTGGGGAGCTAATGACAGCTGACATCTCACCCGACTCTGAGGAACTGATGACAGCTGACATCTCACCCGATTCTGAGGAGCTGATAACAGCTGACATCTCACCCGACTCTGGGGAGCTAATGACAGCTGACATCTCACCCGACTCTGGAGGAACTGATGACAGCGGACATCTCACCCGATTCTGAGGAGCTGATAACAGCTGACATCTCACCTGACTCTGATGCGGGCAGCACCCGTCGAAAGGTGATCGAGTGGAGGTTGCGCTGCTCTGCGTAGCCACAGATGGCCAGACACGCGCCGAAAAACGTAATGTGCCAGAGGTACAGTATCACCACCGAGACCCCTGCCGGCCGTGCGAACAGTTTCAGCCGAACAGATATGCAGGAACAAAATCAGACATGCATACAAACGGACGTACAGACAGACACACAGACAGGCATACACACATTTTGGAAGGCAAGCAGACAGGCATAATGAAAGCAAATCGACATGCATATTGATAAGCAAACAATAAGAATGAAAAGACAATAGGAAGACGGGCGGACACGCAAACAGGCAGATAGGCAGACAGGCAGAAAGGCAGTCAGGCAGACTGACAGACAGAATTGTCAGAAGTATCTGGCCCGTAAGTAGACACAATAACCATGAGGATTGCTCATCTGTGTACAAACATCTGCCGAGGTCACTGACCTGTGTACAGACAGAGCTGCCGAGGTCACTGACATGTGTACAGATAGATCTGCCGGGGTCAATGACCAGTGTACAGGCAGATCTGCCGGGGTCACTTACCTGTGTACAGACAGCTGCCAAGGTCACGGACCTGTGTACAGACAGATCTGCCGGGGTCAATGACCTATGTACAGACAGAGCTGCCGAGGTCACTGACATGTGTACAGACAGATCTGCCGAGGTCACTGACATGTGTACAGACAGAGCTGCCGGGGTTAATGACCTGTGTACAGACAAAGCTGCCGAGGTCACTGGCATGTGTACAGACAGAGCTGCCGGGGTCAATGACCTGTGTACAGGCAGATCTGCCGGGGTCACTTACCTGTGTACAGACAGCTGCCAAGGTCACTGACCTGTGTACGGACAGATCTGCCGGGGTCAATGACCTATGTACAGACAGAGCTGCCGAGTTCACTGACATGTGTACAGACAGATCTGCCGGGGTCACTGACCTGTGTACAGACAGAGCTGCCGAGGTCACTGACATGTGTACATACAGATCCGCCGGGGTCAATGACCTGTGTACAGACAGAGCTGCCGAGGTCACTGGCATGTGTGCAGACAGAGCTGCCGGGGTCAATGACCTGTGTGCAGGCAGATCTGCCGGGGGCCACTGACCTGTGTACAGACATCTGCCGGGGTCAATGACCTGTGCACAGGCAGAGCTGCTGACGTCACTGACCTGTGTACAGACAGAAGATCTGCACGCTGGGTATGGGCGTGGCGACGCCCACCCAGAACGAGAACATGTCCGTCAGCGAGGTGATGGTGATGGAGACGGCCGCCTCCTCGTAGGCGTCGGACAGTCGGCGCGGTACCGGGTCCTGGATGCGGGTCCTCCGCCACGCAGACAGCACCACGAACGCGTCGTCCACCCCAATGCCTGGGGCGGGAGTTGGGTCACGCTGGTGCAGGTGCAGGTACATGCTTGTACTTGTATACGAGTAGTCTAGGGGTAAGGTGCCCGTCTCACAATCGAAAGATTGTGGCTTCGAGTCTCACCTGTCGCTACTCTTCGCCGGCGACCAATCGGCGTGAGAGATTGGCGACGCTACATGACTCAACGGTCGACGTGTCGCAAAACCAATAACCACCACCACCGAGGCAATCCACAATGGACTTGTGGCTATTACAACCTCGCGTAAGTGTGGTAAAACGGCACGGCAGCACAGGTCAAAATCACAGAACAGTTAGACCGCTGGTCATGCATGACGTCATAAAACACAGCAGGGCGAGCAGCAGATCAGTCCGGCTCGGGCGGCACGTTAGACAGGTGCCGCCGTGGGTGGCGACCGAAGATCGGCACGGGAAGCCGCATCAGCTCGAGTGGCAGCGAGTTATACATAAGTGGTGCTCTGGAGCTAAATCGCCTCTTCCCCATCTCACTAGACTGATACCTGGGCTAGAGGTTACAGCACACTGACGCCTGGGGTACAGGCTACAACAGACCCGTACCCGGGATGGGGTCACAGCCAGCGATAAATTATTCGTGAAATAGGGTGGAATATACCATTTACTGAACACTGAGTCGACATCCTTCCCAAATAATTATCGACATCGTGCTACTTGGTGCGTGCTTGTGAAGTCATCATGCCTCGTTTCTGACACTATCCCGTATATATGTATCATGCTTATGCTCATCATAACGGATCCGGGATCGTGACAACGAAATTTCCGTAGAGCAATTTCATGTAAAAGGATTGCATATAATGTGCTATGTTATACAATACCAATTTATAGCATAGGTATTTGCATCGCTATCACTGATATCGATATCTCCAAATTAGGTACCTCTCAATACACGCAAAATGGATAGTTATATGGTACTATGTAATTGTCCCAAAACCGGGCTTCAAGGACCGAAACATTTTAAACATCATTACTTCCATAGTGATTTCGACATCCCGCTGTACTCGTTTCGACATCCTACACCTAACGAGAAATCATTATTTTAACACTGGACACAGCAGACTGATACCTGGGGTAGAGGCTACAGCAGACTGGTGCCCAGGGTGGGGTTACAGCACACTGATTCCTGGTGTAGAAGCTACAGCAGACTGGTGCCCGAGGTGGGGGTCACAACAAACTGGTGTCTGATATATCTGAGGTAGAGGTAAACATTTTGATGCCTGGTCAGGGTTCGCTGGTACTCCTCATTGACATGTGGGAGGAGGTGTGGTCACCACTGATGCATGGGTTTGGATTGATATACATGCATGCATGCATACATACATACATACATATATATGCCTATGCTTGGACGTTACGCCCGGGCTTGACTGATACGTGACCCTAGACCATGCCGTGCTTTGTCTTCTCTCGCACTGGGGTCCACGCTGGGCTTGCTGCCATACTGAGGGCCACACTGCGCTTACTACCGTACCGGAGATTACACTGGGCTTACTGCCGTGCTAGGGGCCACACTGGGCTTACTGCCGTACCGGGGAGCACGCTGGACTTACTGTCGTGCCGGAAAAAACGTGCCCTACTGACGCAAAAGACACCCCACCAGTGACACTCGAGCGCACTGCCTCCCCTTTGAAATTTCTCAACCAGTGACACCCTCCAGATGAGTGCCCCTCGTCGAAATTCCTGGATCTGCCTCTGCCTGGGAAGGGAGCTCTTGCAACGCTTCTTCGTTATGGGCGCTGTATGACTAGTGCAGTTGTGGCGTCCAAAATCCTAATGACCAACCAACCTCGAGTCGCTCCGACACGTGGACCGTCGTGGAAAGCTGCCGGCGTTGCCGTGTGCACTTAAATAATAGGCGAGCTGCTTAACTACCGGGGATGGTCGTTTGGCACACCAGGAACGGCTATCTCCTTGACCTGCTCGACGTTGAGAACGGCTACCTCCTTGACCTGCTTGACTTGCTGCATGGCCTGTTGGATCGCCTTGCTCGCACTATCTCGCCATCTGATTGGCTGACGCTCGCACCATCTCGCCATCTGATTGGCTGACTCTGACGATGTTGCAATAACGATACGAGTGCTGAGAAAGCGAATATGGGCAACTTGGTGCAAAGCTGCTTGTCATCTCGTGAAACTAGGGTAAGCCAATTGCGAGATAACGGGATCGAGTCGGCAAAAAAAAAACAAGTATGCCGCTCGATAGACAGGGCCTATAAGCTATAATCCTACGTGTTCAGTTGAGACATTGGGTTAGTCCCTGTGGGTAGAATAAATATTGGTTAATATGCGAATAAACTCTGAGACTCTGAGAGGAGTCCCGTCGTGACGAATGAATATCCAAACTGACGAAGGAAAATCGCGTCCTGACGAAGGAAAATCGCGCCTGACGAAAGAAAATCCCGTCCTGACAAATGAAAATCCCACCTGACGAACAAAAATCCCGCCCCGACGAGCGAAAATCCGCGCGCAGCATCCACTCACCGAGCATCAGGAACGGCGCCGCGATGTTGATGCTGATGAAGGGCACGCCGCAGTACATGAGCACGCCGAAGGCGGTGGCGGTCGCCATGCCGGCGCACACGAGGCCCAGCAGCGCCAGCACCGGCTTGGCGCGCACCCAGTCGGTGGACAGGCACGCCACCACGCAGAACAGGCCCATCAGCACGTAGTTGACCACCATGTAGGGGATCACCGAGAACACGTTGTTGTCGAGCTCCTCGCCGAGCGTTTGCGACAGGTAGAAGGCGATGTCGAGGTGCTCCAGCTCGTCCTGCACGCTCAGCAGCATCTGCAGCACCTCGTTCTCCCACAGGCGCGACCTGGGTCCGGAGGCGTGGCATTAGTGCGTCGAGGTGATACGGAAGCACACGGTGAGTGTGAAGGCTCTGCGGGTGAATGTTGCTTGGCGGAGGCTATGTGCTGAAACGTTTAGTGTACAGTACCTAGCGTACTCTTAGGCAGCTGAAATGTGAGGTGAGAGCCAATGGTTCGGGGACTGGTCGTGTGGAGCATGAACTGGCCGTGATACTGACTTGACGCATTAGCTAACGATAGCGCATACAGCTTCATCGTGAAGATGTGTGCAGAGTTCTCCGTTGATAAGCGCGCGTGGTTTTTCACGAGCGTCATTGTGTGCTAGTGTTATTGGCCTCCTGTGATTTTGCCAGATGAAAAATGGCCGACTTGAAGGAGCAGCACGTGTGTGTCAAGTTTTCAAAGCCGCCGCGTTGGAGTCACATGGCATGCTTAAGCAAGCACTCGGTGATGAATCCAACAGCAGAAGCAAAACATTCGAGTGGTTCTCACGATTCAAACGCGGGCAAACTTCGGTTGGGGATTTCGAACGTTGTGGTCAGCCACTAACCAGGATAGCCGATGAAAATGTAGCGAAAGTACGTCAGGTCGTCCACGAGGACCGTCGGCGAACGATTGGCGACATTTGATTGGCGACATTTGCAACATCCTTGGCCTGTTGTTCGGCTCATGCAATCGCATTCCCACGTACGAACTCAGCATGAGGCAGATCGCTGCCAAATTTATCACCGATTCCCGACCAAGGACCACGGGGAACGCCAGCTCGCTCCGTGCAGAAATCTCCAGGAAAAGGTTGGGGGCGGATCCAGGAATTTTCATGGGCGAGGGTACTCGTCTGGAGTGGCACCGTTTACTCGGACGAGAGCCTTGGGCTGAAAATTCGTTAAGGGGGCTGGAGAGGGGTTCACTCGAGTGAACTAAAGGACGCATTTTCAGTGTTTTCTTCCTGAGGGGGCCTATACCTCTGAGAAGGGCGCCTTTCGCTGCAAAATCCGTTGCATGGGGGAGGGGAGGATGTACTCAAGCCTCTCGGTAGGGACACCTTTTCCCAGTCAGAGGAGTGCCACACTTCCCTGGGCCAGAGGGTTGGAGGCTGGGTGGCACATACCCCAGTGCCCTTCTCCTGTATCCACCCATAAAGCAGGGCAGGAATGAACGAAGCTTCCTTTCCATCCATCATTGGTGACAAAAGCTGGGCTTCTGGTTATCGCCCTGAAATCAAGCAGCAGCCATCCCAGTGGATCAGCCCAAGTTCACTACGACCGAAGAAAGCGAGTCACGTGAAGAGCAACGCCAGGAGTGCGCCGATCTGTTCGCCTGACACGGAGCGAATTGTTCACCAGGAGTTCATTCCGGTCGATCAGACGGTGAATCGGCACTTACATCGAGGTCCTGAGGCGTGTGAGGGAGGGTGTGAAGAGGAGCCGTCGGGAGAAGTGGCACGCGCTGACCTGGCTGGTGCATCACAACGCACCGGCCCACGCCGCTCTGTCTGTGACAGCGGCTGTGCAGCAGTTTTGGGCCAGGAACAGCATGGCAGCTGTTCTGCAAAGACCCTATTCTGCCTACCTAGCCCACTTGTGACTTCCTTCTGTTCCAAATGATGAAGATCCAGCTACAGGGCAGACACGTTGACTGAGGAGACTCAGTTGGGATTGCGGAAGATAGTGAACGAGTTCCATATGCACCGCAATATTAGTTCCCGAGGGGACTGTTTCGAGGGTGACACTAGCGATCGGAACCTGAGCTAAGCCTACATAAGTGCATAGACAACAGAGTTCGAATCTCGAGTGTGACAACAGCGATTATAATCTGAGGTAAGCCTGCATAGGTTTATAGACACCAGAGTTCTAGCTGGTTCGGGCAGGCCTTGCGGGCTTTGGGCCGGGCCTGGATCCGATTAGGGTCGGACCCACATTTTGAATAAATAAACTGACTTCTGTCGAGCCGGGTCCGATTTCTCGTTTTGTTGGTTTTTACTGTATTTTTATTTGAGGAGCATGTGGTATGTACATATTACATAAACTTGTCTGGAAAAGCCACAATTTCATTATCGATGTTAGTTAACATCAACGGAAAATTACCAATATTATGGCACATTTCTCAACCACAACAAACAAGACACATACTGCAAAATATCCGTAATATCATGCCTGTCTTAACGTTGATTTTTATGTTTTCCATATCTACCCAAGATTGACAACATGACAACTGTGAGGGCCCATTTATGCAAGGTGCACATGTGGTAATACATGAGCAGAGCACCTTACATTTTTTCAAACAACATACTACAACATTTTAAAGTGCCCTGAGATAGTTTAGTTAAGTAGGTATGCGTAAGTGGGATAAGGAGGTAAGAAGCTAAGTGTGGTAGGAAATGTGTTGAAGTACCAAGTTGCATTCAGTAATAAAAATCAATTCATGGTACTGTTACATTTGTGGCATTATTGCATCGCATGGCATGAGACATCTGCTCATGTGGTGTCATGCATTCAGATTTGTGGTATGTTCCAGCAGGCTTACAATATACTTTGTATGTCGGTAGGTAGGTCCCTGCCTACCTAGTACCTAACTTGAACCAATACAATTCGTGGGCCTGCCTAGTGACTCCACAGCATTTACAAATGTAGCAGAAAGTATGAGGGTAAGGTCATGCTCCCCTGCATGCCGCAGTCTCACCTTAATGTCATACACGTCCTACCCACCTACCAACAAACTCACCTGAATGTCAGAAACCGTGCTAGCAAGAGCAGACTCACATGATTGCCTGACACGCTAGCTACCTACCTACGAGCAGAAACGGACTCACCTGAATGTCAGACACGTGCTACCTGCCTATCAACAGGAACAAACTCACCTGAATGTCAGACACGTGCTACCTACCTACCAGCAGGAACAGACTCACTTGAATGCTAGACACGTGCTACCTAACAACAAGAACAGTCTCACCTGAATGTCAGACACGTGTTACCTACCTGCGAACAGTAACAGACTCATCTGAATGGCAGACACGTCCTACCTACTTACCAACAGGAACAAACTCACATGAATGTCAGACACGTGCTACCTACCTACCTGCCTACCAGCAGGAACAGATTCACATGCTTCTTTTCATCAATAGATTCACCTTGCTTACTTACTGACTTATTTATGCAGTCTTGTGATTCTTGCCTTGTCTTCGGCTCACAATTGTGCCTAGGTTTTTGCTCCCGATGCTAGTCTTCAAGACATGTGCTTTATTGCGCCACTTTTCTCCCGAGCGCTATTTGCTTTCGCTTGTGGTTTCTGCTTGTGTCAACTTTTGCATGATAATCACTTCTGATTCGAATTTAATTCGAAATGACTACCATGCTCGTGCTATGTGGCCGTTATGCATCCCAATAATATGACTACACAGGTAGAGCATGTTTCACTTACAACATTTTACCTCCCTGACCCCTGTCAACTATTGTTCAGTCGACGTTTACCAGGACATCTTGAAACAATAAATGTGTTTCCTGCCCCCTAATTTGTATTTACTTTTTTGATTGCCGTCAATTTGACGCCTGGGTTTTGATAACTCGGCAATGTTCAGCGACATACGATCAAGCCCACTTCGAAACGAGTCAACCCGCCCCAGTCGATCCTGGTACGGCCTGGCACGACCGGGCCCCACCTGACCCGACCTGATCCGACCTGACCTAACCTGACATGACCTGACCCGACCCGACCTGACGTGACCTGGCCTGACCCGATCCATCTGACCCGACCCGATTCGACCTAACCAGACTTGACCTGACTTAACCCGGGCAGCCCTGTTCCGCCACCATCCCGTCCCGTCCTGGTCCAGCAGTGGAGCAGCACGGAAGTCAATCACGTGCTACACCCGAACACGCATGCACGTGAAACACATGCAAAAGTGACAAACCGGCAGATCTAAGGCAACGAATGACGATGCAGGAGAAGTGGCAACACACTTGATTTCGGTGTGATCCACAAGATGTCGAAGCAGCAGAGTTCAGAATGCTTGCCATATCCATCAGCGCCGGAAAGTGGTGCTCTACTACCTTGGCTCGTTTGCATGGGCGCGGAGCTAACAGTGCTAAGCCTATTGGCGGATCCGGTACCTCGCCAAGGGAGTGGGCAACCTGCCCTGGAGTTTTCTAGATCCGGGCAGATCCAGTCGTGGCTTCGGGATCCCAACTGAGCAAATGTCTTATCCATTGGAGTGTGCACAGGTGGAGGCTTTGAATGATTATTGGTGTTGCCTACATGCGATTCCGACCAACTTGCTTTCATGTACGTTCACTGAATGCTAAATCCCAAAGATTATTAGTGTTGGATTGGCACAACAAAATTTCTAGGTGTTTCTGTCAATGAGGAAGGCATGTTGTTCTCAGATATATTGAACAACATTTGTCTCTTTAAAGTGAGTTTGGTGACCTCTCAAATTTAAGGGAGAAAATACGAGTATTGGGCGACCATTAGAAGATAATTAAAACATTGGTGCTGCATGGCAACACCAATATATCGATTGGTGTAGCACCAGCAATACCAAAAGCACACAAGCCCCCACCCCTGGGAGTGTATCTCCGAAACTAAATGGACCTATGTCTTCGCCGTTTTTAAATACAAGATCCATTTTGTTCGGAAATGCTATTTAGAACCATCGATTCATTTGAGGAAGCCTGACTTGCGCTGATATTTCAATTCGGGCGCTCAGGTCTACGCGAGGGAGTGGTCATGACTCCATGAATTTTGTGTTTCGATCCTCCTCGGCCGTTACACTGATGGGTTCGGTCCTGAGGGCTGCGCGATGATGCTTGCAACGTTTTCGGAGCATTAGAAAATGAGTCAGGGTCCTTTACCTAAGGAATTTGGAGATTAGATGCACACATGGGCATGCTGCATGTGGAGAGACTTGAAATCATGGCGGATGCGTATTCGTAAAGTCCAAAATGAACTCTAGGGTTGCTCTGCGAACTTTCAGTGGTGTAGCTTTAGAGGAGGTATTGCAAGGATCCAGTAATGCAATTTCTAAAGAGTAAAAAAGTAGTTAATACAAAATGCAGGCACACAGTGAATACAAAATGCAGGCACACAGTGTTTGGACATAGCCGTCAGCATCAGAATTGATGATATCAAAATCATGAAATTATCGAATTTTCAGCAATAAGTATTAACTAAAAGCCACCGACTACAAACACTGACACACATGCGCGCTATTGCACATAATTCCTCAGCACCTCATAAGCGTAAGAATTGTCAACCACACTTCGAACTCCAGTAGCTTTCATCAATGCGATGTCATGCATGCAAATGCACATAGTTTAAATAAGTGAAATCATGAAATGGACGAGCAACATTATCAATATCAGTTCAAATGGCAGTCCGCTAGCTTTCCTACTAAAGACGCTACGCTTCGTGAGCGAAATATATCTAGAATAACTTGGAATTCATCATGTTTTATGAGCATCAGAGTGCTATTTCAACCTTCACATATGCACAAATACATGTACACATGTACACATACATGCATAACATGTGCATATAAACACACATGTGTGGAGTATATATGCGGAATTATGCATGGACGGAATGATGCTCGATGCATTGGTATTGTGATGTACATCGCTCGGACCTGGGCATTGTGGCATACATCGCTAGAGTACGGGTATTGTGACGTACGTCGCTTGGGTCAGGGTATTGCGACGTACATCTCTCGGGCCCGGGTATTGCGACATACATCGCTCGGGCCTGCATATTGCGACATACATCGCTCGGGCATGGGTATTGTGACGTACATCACTCGGGTCTAGGTATTATGGCGTACATTGCTCTGGTCTGGGTATTGTATCGTACACCGCTCGGGCCTGGGTATTGCGACGTGCATCGATGGGATTGCACATATAGTGTGTATGCAGTCGATGGAGCGTTACACATGTGGCGTGAGAAAACAGTTGACGGTCCCGTGGAAGTCAAAACAGCGTGATCAAAGTGGTTGTCATTTCTGAGGCAACTGCCAATTAAAACTGCTCAGCTGTTGGATGATGATTGGTCATAGCCGAACAACAAAAGAGAAGAGCAACGCATTGACACATTCAAGCAAATCCAAAACATTCCATTACACTGTGTTCTTGAAGGCGTTGTGTTCTTGCGTCTTTAACAAAATATATACATCTTGCGAATACGGAACACAGAAAAAAAGGAATTCGGAAATACGGAATTCGGAAATACGGGATTCGGAAATACGGAATTCGGAAATACGGAATTCCGAAGTACGAAATTCGGAAATACGGAATTCGGAAATACGGAATTCGGAAATACGGAAGTCGGAAATACGGAAGTCGGAAACGCGGAAGTCGGAAATAAGGAATACGGAAATACGGAATATCGAAATACGGATAACGGAAATACAGAATACTGAAATACGGAAGAATTGAAGAATTTTGCGAAGCCTGGCTCATGTGTTGTGCCAATGAAGAGAGCTTTTTTAGCCATTCGCACTGACTGCTACTACGGGAGAACCAGTGATTTGATCCCGCTCCAATTTTGGTTCATATCACTCATCACTCATCACATATCACTTATATCACACACAATGATAGGTAGGAGAGTGCCGGTAAGCTATCTTTTGTGGCAGACGTCGGCTTTGTTGTGGTGGGTGTGTAGTAAACTATATTCTGTGGCAGACGTCGGTTTTGTTGTAGTGGGTTTGTAGTGAACTGTGCTCCGAGGTGGACGTCGGCATTGCTGAGGTAGCTTTGTGACGCGATTTGATGTCTATCTTGACGCAGCTTTGTGCTTTTTGGATGCGACCGCTGAGATCCGGCGCGTAGGAATGCTTGAAAAGCGGGAAAATCCACCTTCAATCCCACTTTTCTCCATGCCTTAACTGAAGGCTTCCGTGTTTGAAGACTCTGAGCAAGGAGTGGTGAGGGCGAACACGCCTCCAGACTTCACCGCTCGTAAGCTTTGACTGAGATAGCTGGCGAGCTATTCAGCTCCAGCGCGCAAAGGCCAGGCTATGAGGCTCCGATGAGGGATCATGTCAAAAGCACCAGACACATCAACCGGCCTCATCACCACCACTGTGGGTACCAAAGGTCCCGGGTTCAACACTCGCACCACTCGGGACATTTTCCGATCGCGCGGCCCACACGCGAAACAGTGTGGGCGGCGCCATTAGCCGTGATCGTGCATAAAGTGCGTCGAGAGCCACCCAATAAACAAACAAACATCACCACCACTGGCGGCGCCAGCAGCGCGAGCGCGACTCACACGTCTATGTCGTAGAAGCGCCGGTTGGCCGTCCAGTAGCCGAGGCTGACGGCCCCCGCGCCCACCACCGTGCCGTCCTCGGCGACGTCGATGGCGCCGAGACAAGAGGCCAGCACCAACGGCACGTAGTCGGCGTCCAGCCACACCGGGTAGGTGAGGTTGACGCGGCGCGCCTCCAGCTCGCCGGCCACCGCCGCCAGCCGCAGCGCGTCGTTGGCGACGCACGCGCCGCGCCACGTGGCGCACACGTCGGCGTAGCGCCAGCGGCGCAGGCCCGAGTCGAGGCGCACGGCGCGCACGCGCCGGTCGAGGCGCGCCAGCTCGGCGAGCGGCGCGCCGCGCAGCACCGAGCCGCCGTCGCGCGCGCTGGCCAGCACGTACACCACGTTGTTGACGTCGGTGCGGCGCGACCAGCTGAACGCGCTGTCGTTGACCGGGAAGTAGCGCTCGGCGAGCCGGAGCGCCTCCTGCGCGCGACCGGAGCGCAGCGAGAACAGCCGCTCGGGCGCGCTCTCCATGCGCAGCCGCTGGAAGCCGGTGGCGGCGAGCGCCGTCAGCAGCACCGGCACCAGCAGGAAGTAGCCCGGCCGGCGGCCGATCAGGTGGCCCAGTCGCGCGAACCACCGCTTCAGCACCGGGTCCACCACGTTCACGCGCTGCCAGCACTTCATGGCGGCGCTGTGGGCGGAGGCGGTGGCGTCAGGGTGCTGCTGGCGGAGGCAGAGAAACAACGCGGAGGTTAAGAAGATCGTTTCTCCTTTCACTGCATTATCACGAACGGTGTTTATGATTTTGTTTTTGAAAGTAAATTTAATCCGAATTCTTGCTGGGGTGGCTTTATGAACCAGGGCTCTATTGCTAAGCAGAGCTTGAAATGATGCATTGGTGCATGCAAAATATGTTCTTGCAACCGCAGTCGCTGCTGCTAATGCCACTTTTATTGCGGCTAGGTGCTGTAATTAGCAGCTCCTCCCCCACTGTCACTGCTACTGGTGGCGGCTTGCGGCCATGTCCTTCCCCTCCTGCCCCCTCCCCCACTGTCACTGCTACTGGTGGCGGCTTGCGGCCATGTCCTCCCCTCCTGCCCCCTCCCCCACTGTCACTGCTACTGGTGGCGGCTTGCGGCCATGTCCTTCCCCTCCTGCCCCCTCCCCCACTGTCACTGCTACTGGTGGCGGCTTGCGGCCATGTCCTTCCCCTCCTGCCCCCTCCCCCACTGTCACTGCTACTGGTGGCGGCTTGCGGCCATGTCCTTCCCCTCCTGCCCCCTCCCCCACTGTCACTGCTACTGGTGGCGGCTTGCGGCCATGTCCTCCCCTCCTGCCCCCTCCCCCACTGTCACTGCTACTGGTGGCGGCTTGCGGCCATGTCCTTCCCCTCCTGCCCCCTCCCCCACTGTCACTGCTACTGGTGGCGGCTTGCGGCCATGTCCTTCCCCTCCTGCCCCCTCCCCCACTGTCACTGCTACTGGTGGCGGCTTGCGGCCATGTCCTTCCCCTCCTGTCCTTCCCCCGCCCTCCCCCACTGTCACTGCTACTGGTGGCGGCTTGCGGCTCTCCCTCCTGCCCCTGCTGCCACTGGTGGCGGCTTGTGCCTTTTTTCCCCCTCCCCCACTGTCACTGCTACTGGTGGCGGCTTGCGGCCATGTCCTTCCCCTCCTGCCCCCTCCCCACTGTCCCCTCCCCCACTGTCACTGCTACTGGTGGCGGCTTGCGGCCATGTCCCTCCCTCCCCGTGGGGGGTGTCCCCTCCTGCCCCTCCCCCACTGTCACTGCTACTGGTGGCGGCTTGCGGCCATGTCCTCCCCCTCCTGCCCCCTCCCCCACTGTTGTTGGCTGCTGCCCTTTGAAGCAGTCTCTCTTCTCTTTGCTTATCACCGCTGTCGATTCCACTCAGCAAGTCATGAACGGCTATCGGCTGGCGTTTTACCATCGATAACCTGTTTGGCCTGCTTTGTAAGCAAACCTAGGTACCAGTGGCACAGCCAGGGTTTTCTTATGGGGGGGGGGACCAAAAATGTAATGGAACAGAGATAGGTTTGAAGTGGCGAAGATCTCAATTTTTTTTGTTTCATATAGCACGCTTTTCGTTGCTAGGGGGGAGACGTTCCACGACCACCTTGGCTGCGCCTCTGGTAGGTACATATCGAGCACTGTGCAACAAGCACAAGTACGCAATGAGGTTGCAAATACTTCAACCCTAATACTATGGCTGCTACTGTTCTAACGTCGTGGTTTCTTATCTTGCTTGTCATTCTACAACGGGCATAATATTCGACGATAAAAACACAAGAAGCCGTGATGTAATGATCTGTCATTACGTAATTATCGGTCATTACGTAATGATCTGTCATTACGTAATGATCTGTCATTACGTAATGATCTGTCATTACGTAATGATCTGTCATTACGTAATGATCTGTCATTACGTAATGATCTGTCATTACGTAATGATCTGTCATTACGTAATGATCTGGCATTACGTAATGATCTGTCATTACGTAATGATCTGTCATTACGTTATGATCTGTCATTACGTAATGATCTGTCATTACGTAATGATCTGTCATTACGTAATAATCTGTCATTACGTAATGATCTGTCATTACGTTATGATCTGTCATTACGTAATGATCTGTCATTACGTAATGATCTGTCATTACGTAATGATCTGTCATTACGTAATGATCTGTCATTACGTAATGATCTGTCATTACGTAATGATCTGTCCCGTCACTTGTTGAGAGCGAGACAAACCGGCAGAGCTGAACCGTACCATGGGCACAGTATCCGTCTCGGATCAGCGTGGCCTGGCGTCAGCACGCACAGGCTGCCGCTGCGATCGGAGGAAGGTCTGAGACGCCTGGCCCGCCGTCAATCACGCTCATCTGTTGCGTATAACCGGTTATTGTACCAGCGCCAGGACGCACCCTCGTTGTCGGATGCCACTGCCGATCATCTCCCGCGGACGGCAGAAGTCGGGATTCCCTGATCGTCGCGGAAGTCCAGACGCAGACTATGTTCATGTACTGCCTTTTATCCACCATAGCTGGTTCTGCTAATATATGGCGAAGCAAGTATTTTTGCACATTCGATTATTATCGATCATCCCGTGTACGGTCCGTTGCGTTCACAACTGTCAATGCCTGGCCACCGGTGGTCGTACCTGGTCACCGGTGGTCGTACCTGGTCACCGGTGATCGTGCCTGGTCACCGTGATCGTGCCTGGTCACCGGTGACGGTCAGGTATAACACTCATGCATCGTTGCGCCTTTCACTCAGCGTTATAGAGAATCAAAAGTTGATAATACTTTGTTTGCGGTGATAATACTTTGTTTGCGTATAATGCCTCAGGCTACCCAGCTGGGGCATTCTACGACAAATTCACCGGCCATATTGCAATGTCGCACCGTCATGTTTCCAATGTTGATGTAAATTGGTACCAAGGATTATCCAGAGCGATAGCAAAATTGGCAATATCAGCCTGGCACAATATTGGACTTGGCAGATTAACGGTTTGACATTAGCACCAAGGATTATCCAGGGAGCACAATTCTGGTTATCCACACCTAACACAATACAAGAGCTACCCATACCTAGCACAATATTGACTTGTCAGGTCAGGCCAGGCCAACGGTTTGGGATTGATGCCTTCGGGAATTTGGGGCCACCGCGTGACAAGAGCATTTTCTATTGCTGATTAGTCATCTCAGATGATGTGCATTAATATGTAAAAATAAGTACATCGTTGGAAGCGCAAAGATCCAGTGATTCCATTTCTAGCACTCTTTCGCGTAACGCGCTTAACCTAAGAACACGGCTGAATGACCTAGTCAGGGAAACTCGTTCGGAAATTTTGCTGTTTTGTGTGCTTAACATGGACTTGGGTCTTTTGGTTGGCATAACAAGAATAAAATTGACAGCATTTTTCCTCTAAATATATTTTTGCAAACATGCTTTTTTCCTATTTTAAAGAATTATGGCACCCATTTCGACCTTTTGCATTCAGATTGCATGAAATAGTGGCAAGGTGGTAAAGCTTAGCAGACATGCACATTTACCAAAGATGATCAGCTGCCGAAAACCTGCCTGGCAAAACAGTTTGTGTTCAAGGTCACGTGACCTCTCATTGTAATAGGCTAGTTCTTATTTAAGAGCTAAATTTTTAAATGTCAGAATCCCACCTTCTCCTGGACAGTTGTCACAAGCATTCCTCACGCGGTGACGATTTTCGGCACTGCAGAAGAAGTTGTCCATGATGTCGCGCTGGGTAAACGCTTCAGTAATACCTTTAGATGATAGCACTTTTGGAGAAATGAAACGGCACATTTCAGTTCGAGAGAACTTATCGCTTTATTAGCTTGCGCGAAGAAAAAGAAACTTGTTGCACGAGATCATTGGACGTCACGCAGCAGGCGTCCCCACTTCATCGACATTAATCCTCTCCGAGCTGGCCGGCAAACCCACCTCTCCCCGACCGACCGGAGGGGGGGGGGGGGGGATCTTGAAAGCCCCCACACCATCTTTCGATCTGCGTAAGCTAGGATGAAATGCAAAACACCGTTAGGAAGCTCTAGTTAAGGAGAACCCGAAGCACGAAGCGTACCCTACATTTGCATTCTGGCTGTTACTGAGTTCACCAGAGGTCGTATTAGGTCATATTAGGATTTTAGTTATTTGAGTTGAATACCTTGAAAGGATTCTTAAAAGGCAGAGCTTGGTTTTTGCTGGTATTGCTTTTCAAGAACTACATAATGCATATGTTCAAACCTGAATAACACGATACATCGCTTCTGCGATATAAAAAAAAAATGTTCCCAAGAAGAA
Source organism: Ashinkailepas kermadecensis (assembly GCA_034440615.1). Classification (NCBI taxonomy): domain Eukaryota; kingdom Metazoa; phylum Arthropoda; class Thecostraca; family Neolepadidae; genus Ashinkailepas; species Ashinkailepas kermadecensis. Next base: position 1,465,288 of record JAOTOM010005177.1, read on the forward strand.
GGGATATAATCATGAGACAGCATTGTAAATTCAAAAAGCATCGCTGATGTTTGCCGCATTCAAACAAACAGCAATGGTGTTCTAAAACCATCATTGTCCAGCTTCTGATCTCGTGACCTAACCGGCAACAGCAACAGGGAAGCGTTTCACCAGCTTCAGCTTCTAGTACAAACAGAGACGTACTGTAGGCTCGTCAGATTGACAATTGTCCAGTCATTTTCGGAAACAACTATCGAAGTTACTCTTGTGGGAGATACACGAAAGTTCTTCGATCTGAGCGGAGTTGGTTACTCTCCGCCGGCCGTGCCTGCTAAGAAATATCCTAAAGAGGATGAACAAGAAGAGCTATAGATTGGTGGCTGTGCTATGCCCGCTGTACTGGAAGATGCATGCTCAATTCTACCAAATCGTCTTTCCTCATCGCCCACTAACAGCAACGTTAAAGATAAACAATGTTGTATTCAATAAACAGTTATTCTTGCCCCTCACTAAGCATAATCATAACTAGTATATAGGTATATAGTACTACTAGTATATAGTATATAGGACATAAGTCATATGTCAATCATAAGTCGTGAGTCATATGTCATAATCATAAATCATATGTCATAATAATAAGCCATAAGTCATATGCCATAATCATAATCACAAGGCATATGATGGTAAGAGTTTCTCAACGATATCATCACATGCATTGGAATACAATGACATGCCGCATTCCAGCTGCAGTATGTGTGAAAATATGACGCACAAACAGCTGAAAACCGCCGTCACAGTTGTCTTGCGGCGTAATTGTACCACCATCGAAGGCAGCCTAGAGCAGTGGAGCATGCATTCGGTCACCATATACCGTAGGTGTTCATTTGGAGGTGCTGAAGGCATTCGGTCGCCATATACCGTAGGTGTTCATTTGGAGGTACTGAAAGTTTGGGCTCGTCAGCGGCGGCGGCGGTTCGGGAGTAAGCGTGGAAAAGACCCAGATGGAACCATAGTCAGTGGTGGTATATAGTCTTAAGTTTCCGCGAAGATTAAATTCAGCCTTAGACTTCAGCTTTTTTCGATGCAGTAGTGTTGCCGTTGGGTCCGAAGTTCGAAGACGCTTTTCACTTTACATCTGGGCGAGTAAGCTATTTGTATTCTTCCTTTAATGCAAAGGAGACACAACGTCGTGGTGAGGAGGCGAACATATTTGTCCATATGTCAATAAATGAAGCCAATATTCACTTAATTGACCGTTTGCAACAACGGACAAAACGTGGTGTCTCGACTTCCAGCCGATCGTGATGGCGTAGTAAGTGCTCGTGACGTGCGCACCAGTCGCGGTAATTGCTGGAGTTAGGCGAACAAAGTTCAGTTTTTCCAAGGAGACACACCATGCTGCTTTTGTGCACCTCTGATCCATCTACACCACGACCACCTATTTCCACTCACGCCGCCGGTGTGTTACAATTGCTGCGCTTGTTCAGTTAGCACCATGCGCTTGGCATAATTTGCTTGGCATAATTTATCAAGCATGCGCCGAGAATCACCCCGGGTTTTTGCAAAGAGGTCCCAGGCAAAAGTCCACAAAGTCTTGTGTGAAATGTGACAAGTTGTGGCGCAAAAACGTTCGCACAGATTGTCGACGGTTGGCGATAATTGCATGAAAAACGGAACGAAGTAGGGACCACTGGCAGGCGTATTCCTCCGGGGTGGGGGGGGGGGGGGTGCATTGCTGAATTCCTTTCACGTAATTGAGAACCCGAGGCGGAGCCTCTGGATCGTTGAATATGCTAAAACTAGACTTAATTGCATTCACACCGAATAATTACCACCAGGGGCGCAGCCAGGATTTTCTTTAATGGGGGGGGGGGGGGCGACACAAAACAAATGTCATGAGACAGAGACGTCTCGTGCTGCATGGTGAAAATATCTTCTTCTTTTTTTGGTTTGACCTAGTGTACTTTTGTTTGCTAAGGCGGAGGGGTCCAGGCCCCCGGCCCCCTTAGTTGCGCCTCTGTTTTCCACACTCGTACCCCAATATGATCTTTACTCTGCACTCCCACTGTGCTGATTTATGTGAAGTAGTGGATACATATGCATATATATATATATATAATCCAGCCAGAGATGAAGTATTAATCAAAGCATAGTCACGATAATCGTAAAAGACAATGAAAATGTCAATGGTCATGAAAATCCAGGGTAAGGAAAGCTATTCGCACACACAACAGCAAGAAGCTTTTTTTCACAGAAACTGCAACGTCACGAGTAATTGGCACGCAATCACACTAAATACTACTATTTAAATCCCTTGCATCAAGCAGCTGAGTCATTCTGAGCCAGGCACACATATAAGGTCCTCGTCGGAAAACCCGTGCACCACCAGTCAGTACTATTTGCGGCATTTAACCCGGCCAGAAGCATGCAATGCCGCGTTTGGCGCAGTAGATCAAGACAAACCCTGCCACTCTCATTGGCTATACTATACATATGCGCATTGATTAGTATGGATTTATACTTGAAGGCTGCTAGATAATTTTAGAAAACAGCCCAGCTCGAAGGAAGAAGATGGCCAAGTTGCCGCAGCCATGTCCATGATCCCCGCTGCTCTGCCCGTGCCACCGCTACTCTGTCCGTGCCTGCATTACTCCGTCCATGTCCTTTTGCTTTGTTTTTGTTCGTCACCGTGTCTTCATCTCTCCCACTCGTCCTTTCTCTCCACAGTTTTGCTCAAGAGCCTCTATTAGATGATTGTTTCGCTGCGTTGCCGGATTTAACAAGGTCACACGTGAGTTGATGTGGAGATGCCCGTCTGAACCTAAACCTAGAATAACGTTTTGCTGTTTATTCAGTTTATTTCGAGATTTATCTTGCTGTGGCCCGTGAATGACGTCGAAAAAGCAGTCCTGTTTGATTCGAAAGACGCAGGTGTGTGCCCAGAAAAACGGGTTGTAAGATGGCAATCTAGACGATCAAAACCACGCTTCAGTTGAAGCAAAGTCGCATAATTGGCGATAAAGCAGGGTGTGCTTGATGGAATTCCCACTAGTCTGACAAGAGCGACAATCATAAAAAAATCCTTGCACGCATATGACCTATTACGTGCGACGTCCGACCTTGGCCGACTTGTCTCTGGCTGTCTCCTTTCCAGGAGGCTACAATAGCCAGCGTCGCTACACAACACGGCGGCAGCACCAGTCCAGGAGGTCACAACAGTCGGCGTCGCTACACCACCCGGCGGCAGTAGCACTAGTCCAGGAGGTCACAGCAGTCGGCGTCGCTACACCACTCGGCGGCAGTAGCACCAGTCCGGGAGGTCACAACAGTCGGCGTCCGTCGGCGTCGCTACACCACGCGGTCCAGGAGGTCACAACAGTCGGCGTCGCTACACCACCCGGCAGCAGTAGCACCAGTCCAGGAGGTCACAACAGTCGGCGTCGCTACACCACACGGCGGCGGCAGCACCAGTCCGGGAGGTCACAACAGTCGGCGTCGCTACACCACACGGCGGCGGCACCGGTGGAGGTCACAACAGTCGGCGTCACTACACCACCGGGCGTAGCACCAGTCCAGGAGGTCACAACAGTCGGCGTCGCTACACCACACGGCGGCGGCAGCACCAGTCCAGGAGGTCACAACAGTCGGCGTCGCTACACCACCCGGTGGCAGTAGCACCAGTCCGGGAGGTCACAATAGCCAGCGTCGCTACACCACCCGGCAGCAGTAGCACCAGCCGCTACACACGGCGGCAGTAGCACCAGTCCAGGTGGTCACAATAGCCAGCGTCGCTACACAACACGGCGGCAGCACCGCTACTGCCGCTACTGCCGCTACGGCGGCGGCAGCGCCAGCTGACGCCGTCCACAGCCATCTTCAATATCGTCACGTGTCGTGCCGACAGGCAACACATCTGACGACACGTCAAAACCTGACGACACGTCAAAACCTGACGACACGTCAAAACCTGACGACACGTCAAAACCTGACGACACGTCAAAACCTGACGACACGTCAAAACCTGACGACACGTCAAAACCTGACGACACGTCAAACCCTGACGACAAAGCCTGACTGCACTCCGAGCACATGACGCGCCCGGTGTCTCGGCATACCGCTGAGGTCGGCGCCGGGCGAATCCACTGGCGTCCGGGTCACCGGCAGGTCACTGGATGATGCGGCGCCAGGACGTTCCGCAGTGATCATGCTGCAGCATTCTGAAGATCCGCTGCATTCTGCCGTATCCATGCGTATCGGCTTTTGTGTGCGGCGATGGCCACATTGAACACGAACGACTGATCGAAAAGACGAAAGTAAGAAAGGCTGCACGCTTGCACCGACGGAAAAGATAATATGGATCAGTGTGTTCACTGCTTCGCTGGTATTAGCCATCCATGTCGGAGACCTCGTGAAGTGAATAATCAACAGATTGCTAACTGCTATCAGTGCTCTAGTCTTCTTCAAGTGAGTGCCATTCAGGCAATGCTGAAAAATACAGACTTAGTAGACTTATTACTTCTTAGCTTAATGCTGTTACGTAGTAATGTTCTTCAATCCTACAACGACAAGAAGATGAGCCTGTTGAACAATCAAATCCTAATTTTTTTTCTTCAGTTGTGTACGGTATGAGACGGCATGGACTAAGCTGAGAACAGTTGTGCTATTATCTTGCTTTGAATTATAAACATCATTACGTCGTAAGCTAAACGTTCTACTCAGGTCTAAGTTCAGCGGCAAAACTGATGTTGAAAAATGCAAAATGCGACATTGCCTGAGGAAATAATTGATGTTGCAAAGTGGGCTGAACAACATCAATGTTGAAGGTGCTGGCGCTGTGGCTACAGCGGTAGTTGATTCGATTATGACCTTTCCGCAAGTCTGTCAAATGCAATGTATATGGTCTCAGCTGAGCTTATATCGAGCGGATTCGGGGTTGCCCGTCTCGGAGACTATTCTCAATAGACACGTAGACACACGTCACCGGAACTGCGACAAGCGTCGCGTTGGTGGTGCCTAATAGTGCCTAATCGACAAGTGCCTAATAAACAATTCCTCTGAACTTCCGACTGGGTGAGGTACACACCAGCTGGCGTCCAGGACTTCCAGGGAGGAGCAGTAGGTAAGAAGGTGTGCGAGAAATGTCGATATGATGTGAACAGTTGGTGGCTGTGATATGGGCGGGATTTACTTGGGTATTATCACTGAGATGTCAACATTCTGCGGGACAGATGTCAGCGGGATGTGGGCAGGATGTGAGCGAGACCGTGGCGGAGTGTGAGCGAGATGTGAGCGTGGCATGCATAGGATGTGGCCACGATGCAGACGAGGTGTGGCCGGATGTGACGGGTTGTGGGTGACACCTGATCTGCCGGAGCTGATGACGAAAGACAGACCGCCTCACGTGGCTCCTCGGCGCAACTCTCCCAGCAGCTACCGGGGAGCGATTTGTGTCAATCTTCAGCAAGCTTTCCTCGACCTCGCCGCTTTTTAATCTGACATTTAAGCCAAGGCTGTTCATCGCGGCTCTAGCGTTGCCAGTCTAATGCAACACTGCATCGTAGAGAATGACGTCACCCCTCCCCCAGCCTTGTCCACGTAGAAACTGATGTCACCCCTCCTCAGCCTTGTCCACGTAGAGACTGACGTCACCCCTCCTCAGCTTTGCCCACGTAGAGATTGACGACGTCATCCCTCCCCCAGCTTTGTCCACGTAGAAACTGACGTCACCCCCTCCTCAGCCTTCCCCACGTAGAGACTGACGTCACTCCTCCTTCAGCCTTGTCCACGTATAGACTGACGTCACCCCCCACATACAGTCTTGTCCACACAGGGACTGATGTCATACCCTCCCCCAGTCTTGTCCACGTAGGGACTGACATCACCACTCCCCCAGCCTTGTCCACGTAGAGACTGACGTCACCCTTCCCCAGCCTTGCGACGTAGCGCTGTCATGCTGATGTCAGCTCAGGTGACATCAGGTGCCCTACGTCTCCCCAGCAAAAAAAGGTACAAATGATAGGCTTTCACTACGCAAGGGAAATGCAATATTGCAATATTTGAGACAAATCTGCGAAAAAGAAAAACTACATTTTCTCTCATGTGAGATACAGTGATCAAAATCTGAGGACTCCCGTTTTTGGAACGGTTAAGCAGAGGATATCTTCGAGATCTTATTCCTATCAGACAAAAAGAAACACCCCGCCGTCCCTGTATATGGAAGCACCACTGGACAAACATGACCATTGCCGTTTCAGTGCTTACCAGGCGCCTGGCGAAAAGTGGATAGCCAAGGAGATTACATTAGGTATCCGATAAATGATGCGGATAAGTTATCGTTCCGAAGCATCTTCTGATATGGTGTGCTTAGGTGGAGAAGGAGGTGTCCCACACCCATATGCATGTCACGGCCATGGTGATGGTCATGCGATTTTCTTGACATTGATACTTTTCTGTGGAAGAAGTGGAGCACTCGCGTCCCATTTCTCTCTTCACACTAAGGCAGACCCAAGGTCACTGCCCCAGGAAAACGACGGCAACAACCATGGATTGAGTTGAAGCACGACTTTCCTTGATATCTATCACTGTAACGCAGCAGTCTCAAGCTACATAATGTGGATGCGTGTGAGCTGAATCAACTGGAAAGGACACAAAAACCCACACATTTTTACTATTACTCTCGTACCTACGAATCGGATTAAACAACTAGAAGTGAAGTACCGTGCAGACACTGCTTGGTGCTAAAAAGCACAGTCTACGTCGTTCGGAGCACTTTGTCGCAGCGTATTCTGGGCGAACAACGCCAGTCCCAGTTCCCTCGCGTCTCACTTCTCTCGGTTCTCTCTCATCAAGTAGACATGTGAAAGGAAAAGGAAGGCGAGTTGGTGGCGAGCCCACCAGGCGTCGTTGACGAGGGAGGCGATGCTGAGAGAGGCGATGTCAGGGGAGGTGATACCGAAGGAGGCGATGTCGAGGGAGGCGATGTCAAGGGAAGCGATGTCAAGGGAGGCAATGCCGATGGAGGCGATGTCGAAGGAGGTGATACCGAGGGAGGCGATGTCAAGGGAGTGTCGAGGAGGCGATGTTGAGGGAGGCGATGTCAAGGGAGGCGATGCCGAGGGAGGCGATGTCGAGGGAGGCGATGTTGAGGGAGGTGATGCCGAGGAGGCGATGTTGAGGGAGGTGATGCCGAGGGAGGCGATGTTGAGGGAGGTGATGCCGAGGGAGGCGATGTTGATGGAGGTGATGCCGAGGGAGGCGATGTTAAGGGAGGTGATGTCGAGGGAGGCGATGTCGAGACAGGCGATGTCAAGGGAGGCGATGCCGAAGGAGGCGATGTCGAGGAGGCGATGTTGAGGGAGGCGATGTTGAGGGAGGTGATGCCGAGGGAGGCGATGTCGAGGGAGGCGATGTTGAGGGAGGCGATGTTGAGGGAGGCGATGTCGAGTGCGATGTCGCTCGTGTCGCAACAGCTGGCGGTGGACAATGGGCGTCCCTGCGTGCATGCCATCGGTGCAATGCACGGCAAGCAGTGACACGTCAACACCGTGAGCGGCCGCCGAGCGGTCGGGGAAGGAAGAGCGCCGCGCCCTGCGGGCTGGCGGCGAGGTGGCGCGGGAAGGCCGGGCCCGTTCGTGTGCCGACGCCGGCAATTGCCTGCCATTGTTCGCCGTCGCGATAGTGCGGACGGCGCTCGCCGGCTGGTGATGGGCGACGCTGCGGCCGGTTGAGCTCCGGGTACCAAAGGTGCCGGGTTCAACACTCGCACCGCTCGGGACGTTTCCGAATCCTGCGGCACACCGGCGAAACAGTGCCGGCGGCGCCGTTAGCCGTGCATTTGCATAAAGTGCGTCGTGAACCACCCAGTAAACAAACAAGCAGACAAACAAAACGCTGCTGTGGCCGGCGCAGCGCTGGCTGACGATGGGCGACGCTGCCGTGGCCGGACAGTGCTGGCGGCCGGATAGTGCCGGCTGACGGTGGGTGACGCTGCCGCGGCCGGACAGTGCTGGCTGACGATGGGCGACGCTGTTGTGGCCGGACAGTGCTGGCTGACGATGGGCGACGCTGCTGTGGCCGGACAGTGCTGGCTGACGATGGGCGACGCTGCTGTGGCCGGACAGTGCTGGCTGACGATGGGCGACGTTGCCGTGGCCGGACAGTGCCGACTGACGATGGGCGACGTTGCCGTAGCCGGACAGTGCCGACTGACGATGGGCGACGTTGCCGTAGCCGGACAGCGCCGGCTGACGATGGGCGACGCTGCCGTGGCCGGACAGTGCCGGCTGACGATGGGCGACGCTGCCGCGGCCGGCGCAGCGCTGGCGGCTCGGTGTTCTCCAGCTGTTCTGAGTCGGGTCGGTACAGGCGTCTACGTATAGCCCGCGGCTGGGAGGGTCGCTTAGTGGGTCAGATCAGGTCGGAGGCGCGGCAGTGGGGCGGCCGCTGAGCAGAACGTTTGCCGCTAGTTAAGCGGCGCGTTATTCTGCTGTCGAGTTGAAATTATTTATTCAGTGGTGTCTTCAGTGCAGAGGCGTGCCCACGATGGGGGACGAGGGGACGCGCCGTCCAGCCCTCGTGAAGTTTAACATTACGAATGTAGACTTGGATTAAACAGATCTACTTAAGTTCCCCCTTCCTCATACCTCACTCAAAACTCGTGGCGGCGCCTACACCGCAGGTCTGGGTTGGATTTCTGGTTTGTAATCATGGATGTGAAGAAAAATTTTGGGTAATGTAAAATGGAGAGGATGTGCTTTTTCAAACCGGTGACATCCGTACCTCAGCTTGCACTTTCAGCGAATCTTGAGCGTTTTATCACTAAGTAGTTCATTGTCAAACGGTACCATTTAACATCCATATGATAAAAACGATAGGATAATATTTTGGAGTGGATAATGTTCTGGATGCCAAAAACCCAGGAATGGCTTCTTTTTCTAACCCTGCCTCCAGGTGTACCAAAACGAACCCACCTAGCCCATAATCTGGGAAGTGGGTGGTAGGACTATAAATCTTCCACGAAGAGAATACTGTGTCAATGTTCATCGGGGAGGGCGACTGGCCGCTAGATTATGTGTGTAGGTTGTAAATGTTGTAGCGGGTTATTCCACTGGTTCAGACAGAAATTGAAACAGCCGATGATCCAACTATCTACGCCGACTGCTATTATAACAGCTGACTGAGAACCTACGCTTTTCGGCTCTATTGGTAATCCTGCATAACCTGAAATGCACAATAAATTTCGGTATGTGTCTCTTTCTCTCTGTTTCTGTCGCTATCTCTATTTCTGTCTGTATCTTTCTCGTATTCTGCCTCTCTCGCTCGCTCCCTTTCCCCATGTGTCTCTCCGCTTGCCTCCTAGTCTCTCCCTTTTCTCTGCAATTTTTTTCTGTTGTCTGCGTCACTCAAGTATCTCCTCCGATTTAGCGTTTTTTTGTGCTGTGAATTTAGGACTAAGTCACGTGTTAAGTGATATCTTTGTTTGTACTCGTTGTGCCCTTTGTGATGTTTTAGTTCTTTGGACGTGCCAGGTATCTACTGACGACGCTTCGGAAGTGAAATACATCTGGAGGAATTTGGAATTCGTGATATTATTATGAGCATAAGGCTGCTGTTTAAACTGATCAACTGATAAACAACAACGTGAATCTCGTATATTTGAATAGTACTATACTACTGCGGATGTTTTACGGGCCACATTTCTTGCAAACCGACTATTCTTGACATATTTAGAACACCAAAAGGCTAATTTGCGTCATAGATAACGCTTATCTTCTTTAGTCCGCATTAAATATCAATGATGGTCTCAGGTGTAATTCTTGGCAACTCACTTGTGCTTATACTGTCGCTGGAGCAATAAGCAAGCAACCTAGCCGTGAACCCAGCATGCACTTACTCGCGAGCGCCTCGAACAAGACCGAACACGAATATAAATCCACGGCGTAGAAATGACAAGCTACCACAGCACTATCTCCCCATCCTCACACTAATCGCGACCGTCGCGTTTTTGATGGCGGCTTTGCTGGCATAGTGCCAAATGGGGCCAGACGGATTATGAGTCTGCAGGTTTGCCAGGATTACCAAATCTTAGCAGCACGCAGTGGTGTGGTGCAATTGGATGCCTGCGGTGGGGTTTCATACTCATCACCATCCACGCACCATCCACGCGTGGTTCATCTTTGCGTTTGGTTAGGTTCGAACATGATTCACAGCAAAACTCAACTTTTGGTATGACTCACGGCAAGGTTGGCAAAAAGTAGTAGACTCAATGATTTATTTAGATCGGCTATTGAGTCCAACTACGCACAACATATAAACTAGATGCATCATGTAGGGAAGATCAGGATGAAACAAGCTTCCACAAGTAAACGCCGCATAGCAAAGACAACATGTGAACATCTCAGCAATTATTCGAGCGTCAAATTTTTGTTCTGATATTTGCTGGGTGGAGCACGCGGCAGTGCGGCTGGCCGTCCTGGGCCGATGATGGCACGCGAAATTATCGGCTCAAGTTCTGCTGTCTGGCTGGGATTTTCCGATCGGGTGGATGGGTTCAAAGTTCGCCAGCCCAGCTCTGAGCGGCATGGATCCTGATCTTGCACAGACACACCAAGGCAGCGTCTCGGCCATATTCACTGTGCAGAGATGAACTTCGTAGCTGTGTAGCCAGGTAGCCCCATAATGTTGTAGAAAGTCTTCACCCGTGTGGGTGTCGTGACATATTTGTGGTAGGAGAGTGGCCGTTGTTTTAACCCAATGCGGGTGACACGCGATGACAAATCGGGGTGAAATTCCCAACATGTAGACCAATGGACGAATGTGACCACGCACAGCCTGTAATGTGATGCCTCCGTGATGTCTCATTAAACTGAATCAGCTCCACTCAAGCACACGATCTGGCTTGCATCACGCACATCAACGAAGAATGTCTCCTGACTGGATGGACGCCCGACCGGCCTTTGCCACCTGGACAAAGTGATTGCATCGTACAGAAATGTAATCCTCGTAAGACTCTATAGAATCATGCGTATCCAGCTGCGAAAACCATAGCGAACCGTTAGGTGATGTCTTATTTTTTTCGTACAAAATGTAATCCGTGTGAGATTAGAACCGCCTTAGCCAGCTGATCGCCACGTTTTACTGTCCGTCATGATTGCATAGCTTATACCTACAACTGCATTGAAGAACTGGCGCGGCAAAGTAGCATGACCTTCGAATGGTAGGGATACCGATTAATCCCCCCTTCCACAAAATCAATGTGCGTCCTGGACGCCCAGCATTGTGCAACGAAGCTAGATGGTGGTGGTTGCTGGTCTTACGACACATCGACCGTTGAGTCATGTAGTGTCGCCAATCTCTCACGCCGATTGGCCGCAGGCGAAGAGCAGCGACAGGTGACACTCGAACCCACAGTCTTTCGGTTGTGAGACGGGAAACTTACCCCTAGACTACTCGTCCCGCAACGAAGCTAGCTTGGGGACCAGTGGTCTAGGGGTAAGATGCTCGTCTCGCAATCGAAAGATTGTGGGTTCGAATCTCGCCTGTCGCTACTCTTCGCCCGCGACCAATCGGTTGGTTATTGGTTTTACGTCACGTCAACCGTTGAGTCATATAGCGTCGCCAATCTCTCACGCCGATTGGTCGCGGGCGAAGAGTAGCGACAGGTGAGATTCGAACCCACAATCTTTCGATTGCGAGACGAGCATCTTACCCCTAGACCACTCGTCCCCCGCGACCAATCGGCGTGAGAGATTGGCGACGCTATATGACTCAACGGTCGACGTGTCGTAAAACCAATAACCAACCAACGAAGCTAGCTTCTGGTGGTAGCCTTAGTATCAAGTTAGATAGCCAAGTCGCAGCTGCGTATGCTCGAACTTGCCAGCCGCTGTCCCGCCACATCGCAGTAGCTGGTACGGCGCGCTAAGCTGCTGAGCCAGCGTCTATGTGCCGATGGCCGGCCGACTGTCCAACGTGACTTCCGCCGGGTGTGGTGGGTCATGTGGTACGGCCGCCGGTCAGTGGCGTGCGGAAGGGCCAGCGCTCGGGAGTCGCTGAGGAGTTGTCGACGAGGGGGAGTTGGACCGTCGCGCTGTTCGTTCGGCAGCCGGGTGCACAAGTCAATCGATCTAGTCTCAGAACTAGTCGATCTAGTCTCAGAACTAGTCGATCTAGTCTCAGAACTAGTCGATCTAGTCTCAGAACTAGTCGATCTAGTCTCAGAACTAGTCGATCTAGTCTCAGAACTAGTCAATCTAGTCTCAGAACTAGTCGATCTAGCCTCAGAACTAGTCGATCTAGTCTCAGAACTAGTCGATCTAGTCTCAGAACTAGTCGATCTAGTCTCAGAACTAGTCGATCTAGTCTCATAACAAGTCGATCTAGTCTCAGAACTAGTCAATCTAGTCTCAGAACTAGTCGATCTAGTCTCAGAACTGTGATGCGGCGATGCACGCGACAGCGGCTGGCGCCTCCTTCGAATCCGGTCAGCCGAAACTGTGCTGGTCAAGCTGCCGCTGTTCAAACACTATGACGCTCCAGATCGACCCAGGGACGGACCCAAGGGGAGCGGCACAGGGGGCATATGCAGGGTCAATAACCGCGTCCCCGCGAGGACCGTGACCTTACCGAACATGGTCCGGTGAGAGTGATCCGGATGAGTGTACCTACCTGTGACCCCCCCCCCTCCACACACACACCTTACCCCATGGAAGGAGGCACCCCTTTTAACTGCAGACAGGCGCTCCTCCAGGGACTCTCGAGTGCACTTCGCCCCTTCACACCTCCGCACTTGAAATGTTCTCCATCAATGGCGCCCCTCCAGACAAGTCCCCCATCAAAATTCCAGGATCCGCTCCTGGATTGACCTAGCCTGGACGATGCACCGAAAACAGGCGCCGTGTGCATGATTGCACGTGCGATTGTCCATAGATGTCCATAGATGTCCATAGATGCCGTAGACGTCTCATAGGCAATGTCTGATAAGAGTACACAACCAAAGTTGTAATGCAATGTAATGTAATATAATGTAATGCAATGTAGGGTAGTGTATTTCTAATCCTGCCAAGTAGAGCATTTCAGTTCCCGTTCCCGATGTGCATTAATGTGTAACACAAAGATGTGTTACGTCAACTGTTTAAGGTGTTGATTTCACCGCTAGGTGGTAACTGGTCAGCCGTCCAACAACAAAAAGCAGCATCATATCCGACGAGCTCGGTTTTTGTTGGCTGGATGTGATCCGGCCCTAGTGTGAAGTGATCGGTACAGCTTAAAGTTGATTCAAACGGTTTTAATTCGTCGGGCTGGCTGCACTGCTGAAGAATGTTATGGTGAGGTTCCGATGCTTTCGGTAACCCGAAAAACCTTATCAGAAGGGGACTTGTGGCTTGAACTAAAAGCTCTCTTAGAACCTCATGTGTACCAGCACATCGTTGTAAGACAATCTCTCCTCGAAAGCTTCCGGTAAACTAGACGCGAGAGAAGAGGTTGAGAACTGAGCAGCTGTATGCACAAACTAGGCGCAGAAGAGACCCATGTCGTCACATTATCGACTTCCGGAGTAAGTTTTTAAAATAAATTAAACTTAGTTCGAGTTGTTGTTCGGGAGGCTATGCAGAATCAGAGTAGGTGCCAAACGTAAGCTTGCTGCACTGACCTTGAACCCAGCTCCCGATCGGGAAACACCGGTTCTCTAGTACAATTTCAATCGAGAGTTTACCGTACCCACAGAGCGGTCACGGCCGCCTGCAGTGCCTGCACCCCCGACCTTGCCTGACCAGCTGCCAACTGGCCATCCCAGCCGGTGGAGTTAACAGCGAGCGTCTGAAGCGGCTCGAACCCAAGCTGTGCCACAACTGAGAGATCGGTACGTGCCAGCGCTCTATCGACTAAGCGAAGTGTGCAGCATGGGCCCGCGCGGCGCACCTGCGAACCGGCGTCCATGCATTGACGACATTGCATGAAACTGACGTTCCCCAAAGCCGGAACACAGCTTCATGTGGGTCCCTGTTGAATGGGAAACCAACTGTGGCCGCCTGGTGGCCATTCGCGTGCGAACAGTGATCTCGGCAATGCGTGCAAATCGTCGCCCGTGCCCAAGCCATGTCCTAAGCCAGCACTCCAATTATAGGGAAGTCGGACCGCAACTGGAGGCCCGGGACTTACTGTCGCTCGTGGTATGGTTTAGTAGGACCTAGGATATGGTCTAGTAGGTCTAGTAGGTCTAGAATGCAAGTGCGCGTGCGGCGGTCACCCGATGAAAAAGTTGCCTAACCGGTTTTCAGCCACGCGCCTCAACGGTCAGTTCCTGTTCGCATTGGCTGCGAAAGAGCGCAGGGTCAACAAAAGGTCGCCCAAACTCGTTTGAGCAACGTCGGCGACTTCGGTTGGTGTTAGCTGATTAGAATGGGGTAAACGGATCAAGCGTCACCCTATACTGCTCCCATGCATTTGATTGCGCTGAGGAGGGGATAAATTATGACCATTACAAGTGCAGGCTTTCTGCACCAATAAGGCAAACTCCTTCTAGGGGAGAGCATTGGTGAACGTTTCACCAATGTGTAGTCATGTAGATAAACCACCTTGTGGGTGCAAACTATCTACGCTTGTTATGTTCATGTTTTCTCCCCGCTTCTTACCGTTTCCCTGTTCGTCTTCCCATCTGAACAGGCCAATTGAGAATGTTAAGCTGCAAATATTGACTTACTTTCACCCATTAAAGCTACGATAATAAGGTGGCTGAACCTATGATTATTGCACCACATTAACCATGATTTAAACTGGCCAATCTACCTAGTGATAAAAAGCTGTCCATACATAGACATAGACACGTCTGCTCTTCAATGCACTCAGTTGGGCGCCATGTGACCTCTGCAGTCGATGCGCCCCTAAACCACTATAACTAACAAACGAATTAACTCAGTCGAATTAATTATGTTGTGCGGCGACTCTGTGGGAACGGACCCAGCCAGGCGGATTGCGCAGCGTCGACCTTGAATTCGCCAGTCGATCAGGAAGTTTCCGTTTAACGGGACAATGCAATTGCTCAGCGTGCCATCAATGCACCGGCACGGTTCTGACAGCCAAGACCACCAGTCCGCCTTCTCACGTCCCTGGCCGGCCGGCGCTCCAAAGTATGGGACCGGTTGGAATGACGAGCGTGCCATCAAAATACCGGCACGGCTACGACAGCCACGACAACCCCCTTTGCCTTCTCACGTCCCTGGCGCTCCGAAGTCCAAGCTGCCGCTCCAGGCTATGCAACCGGTCCGAATAACGAGCGCCAGATGGGATTTGAACTCGCGTCCAGACACGATCTGCTGACCACTTCAAAGAAGTGGTCAGCACCTTCCCTTCGCAACACAAAAGAAGAATAAAAAATTAAAACGGCAAGGTCCTGTCGCCCACCCGTTTCATACCCATTGTTGTATTTCTGACTTCAGCTCGCTTCATTGCTTTTTCCGAAGCTACATTTTAGGTGCGCTCCTGATATGTCATGTGCTCACCACTGCGTGTCGGACAACGACGTGTCCTACCAGCAGCTCAACCAGGGATAGGGAATTCTGCACAGGGGAACGCGAGCGTGCTTTGCGCTCCAGTGGATCACGCTCCAGTGGATCACGCTCCTGAGGAATGTCGTTCGGATCACTTTCGGCGGACCGTGTTCGGTAAGGTCACGGTCCTCGCGGGGACTCGGCTATTGACGACAATATTTCAGTGGCTTTCTTCACGTGGCATTGAGTGCTATTTTGTGAGAGCTGGGCTCAAAATAGTGCACGCATATGCCGCACCCCAAACTCATGTGCATAGTTTCCCATGAACAGTTGGTTTGGGGAAGATCGCGGTACCGGACATTAGTACAGGCCGGTACTGGTACCAGTGCAGGTCGGTCGTCCCTCATGCTAGTGCAGGCCGGTCCCGGGTACCAGTACAGGCCGATCCCGGGTACCAGTACAGGTCGGTCTCGGGTATCAGTGCAGGTCAGTCCCTGGTACCAGTACAGACCGGTCGTCCCTGATACTAGTGCAGGCCGATCCCGGGTACCAGTACACGTCAGCTCTGATACCAGTACAGGCCGGTCCCGGGTACCAGTACAGGCCGGTCCCGGGTACCAGTACAGGCCGGTCCCGGGTACCAGTACAGACCGGTCACGGGTACCAGTACAGGCCGGTCCCGGGTACCAGTACAGACCGGTCCCGGGTACCAGTACATGCCGGTCCCTGATACCGGTACAGGCCGGTCCCGGATACCAGTACAGGCCGGACCCGGGTGTCCCAGTCTTCTACTGCGGGCCCTCTCTGTCCGCTAATCTCTCTGTCTCTCTAAGCTTCGGTATCAGTCGATTCCTGGAACTCAGCTCTACTCTTCAGTCGGCGGCTTCTGACACGTCGTGGGCCGCTGGTGGCTCTAAAATGGCGAGCAAATACCTCCTTGGGAGGAGCAAGGAAAATCGTAGGAAGGAAACAGTCTTTGATCCAATTTAAAGGGAAATTATCTCTATCAATTACGGCACGAATAAGTTTTCTTTTTATCAACTAGGTTGCTATTTCATGTCATACAGCTAAGGGAGAACGATCGCCCATGGTTGCGCCCCCATTAGAGTCAGAGTTGCATCAGAGGCTAACAACAACTAAAGCTAAACATTACGCTGATGGCCGTGGTATCGAAATAATCGGTGACTACCGGTTCTGTTATACTCCTGGACAAATCCAACGTATGGCGGACCACATGGTGACACACACCTGCTGCAGATGCAGACGTGTGGTGGACCACATGGTAACACACACAAGCTGCAGCTGCAGATGTGTGGTGGACCACATGGTGGCACACACCTGCTGCAGCTGCAGACGTATGTCGGACCACATGGTGACACACACCTGCTGCAGCTGCAGACGTGTGGCGGACCACATAGTGACACACACCTGCTGCAGCTGCAGACGTGTGGCGGACCACATAGTGACACACACCTGCTGCAGCTGCAGACGTGTGGCGGACCACATAGTGACACACACCTACTGCAGACGTGTGGCGGACCACATAGTGACACACACCTGCTGCAGCTGCAGACGTGTGGCGGACCACATGGTGACACACACCTGCTGCAGCTGCAAACGTGTGGCGGACCACATGGTGACATACACCTGCTGCAGCTGCAGACGTGTGGCGGACCACATAGTGACACACACCTGCTGCAGCTGCAGACGTGTGGCGGACCACATAGTGACACACACCTGCTGCAGCTGCAGACGTGTGGCGGACCACATGGTGACACACACCTGCTGCAGCTGCAGACGTGTGGCGGACCACATGGTGACACACACCTGCTGCAGCTGCAGACGTGTGGCGGACCACATAGTGACACACACCTGCTGCAGCTGCAGACGTGTGGCGGACCACATGGTGACACACACCTGCTGCAGACGTGTGGCGGACCACATGGTGACACACACCTGCTGCAGCTGCAGACGTGTGGCGGACCACATAGTGACACACACCTGCTGCAGCTGCAGACGTGTGGCGGACCACATGGTGACACACACCTACTGCAGACGTGTGGCGGACCACATAGTGACACACACCTGCTGCAGCTGCAGACGTGTGGCGGACCACATGGTGACACACACCTGCTGCAGCTGCAGACGTGTGGCGGACCACATGGTGACACACACCTGCTGCAGCTGCAGACGTGTGGCGGACCACATAGTGACACACACCTACTGCAGACGTGTGGCGGACCACATAGTGACACACACCTGCTGCAGCTGCAGACGTGTGGCGGACCACATGGTGACATACACCTACTGCAGACGTGTGGCGGACCACATGGTGACACACACCTACTGCAGACGTGTGGCGGACCACATGGTGGCACACACCTACTGCAGACGTGTGGCGGACCACATGGTGGCACACACCTGCTGCAGCTGCAGACGTATGGCGGACCACATGGTGACATACACCTACTGCAGACGTGTGGCGGACCACATGGTGACACACACCTGCTGCAGCTGCAGACGTGTGGCGGACCACATGGTGACACACACCTACTGCAGACGTGTGGCGGACCACATGGTGACACACACCTGCTGCAGACGTGTGGCGGACCACATGGTGACACACACCTGCTGCAGACGTGTGGCGGACCACATGGTGACACACACCTACTGCAGACGTGTGGCGGACCACATGGTGACACACACCTGCTGCAGCTGCAGACGTGTGGCGGACCACATGGTGACACACACCTGCTGCAGCTGCAGACGTATGGCGGACCACATGGTGACACACACCTACTGCAGACGTGTGGCGGACCACATGGTGACACACACCTGCTGCAGCTGCAGACGTGTGGCGGACCACATGGTGACACCCACCTGCTGCAGCTGCAGACGTATGGCGGACCACATGGTGACACACACCTGCTGCAGCTGCAGACGTGTGGCGGACCACATGGTGACACAAACCTGCTGCAGCTGCAAACGTGTGGCGGACCACATGGTGACACACACCTGCTGCAGCTGCAGACGTGTGGCGGACCACATAGTGACACACACCTGCTGCAGCTGCAGACTGTGGCGAACCACATGGTGACACACACCTACTGCAGACGTGTGGCGGACCACATGGTGACACACACCTACTGCAGACGTGTGGCGGACCACATGGTGACACACACCTGCTGCAGCTGCAGACGTGTGGCGGACCACATGGTGACATACACCTACTGCAGACGTGTGGCGGACCACATGGTGACACACACCTACTGCAGACGTGTGGCGGACCACATGGTGACACACACCCAGACGTGTGGCGGACCACATGGTGACATACACCTGCTGCAGACGTGTGGCGGACCACATGGTGACACACACCTGCTGCAGCTGCAAACGTGTGGCGGACCACATGGTGACATACACCTACTGCAGACTGTGGCGGACCACATGGTGACACACACCTACTGCAGCTGCAGACGTGAGGCGGACCACATGGTGACATACACCTGCTGCAGCTGCAGACGTGTGGCGGACCACATGGTGACATACACCTGCTGCAGCTGCAGATGTGTGGTGGACCACATGGTGACATACACCTACTGCAGACGTGTGGCGGACCACATGGTGACACACACCTACTGCAGCTGCAGACGTGTGGCGGACCACATGGTGACACACACCTGCTGCAGCTGCAGACGTGTGGCGGACCACATGGTGACACACACCTGCTGCAGACGTGTGGCGGACCACATGGTGACACACACCTGCTGCAGACGTGTGGCGGACCACATGGTGACACACACCTGCTGCAGACGTGTGGTGGACCACATGGTGACATACACCTACTGCAGACGTGTGGCGGACCACATGGTGACACACACCTGCTGCAGCTGCAGACGTGTGGCGGACCACATGGTGACACACACCTGCTGCAGCTGCAGACGTATGGCGGACCACATGGTGACACACACCTGCTGCAGCTGCAGACGTGTGGCGGACCACATGGTGACACACACCTACTGCAGACGTGTGGCGGACCACATGATGACACGCACCTGCTGCAGCTGCAGACGTCCGGGGAACGAGATAACCTTTCTCTCCTCGGATGAGTCAGCGAGACCAGTCTGACGCGTACTGACGGATTGCCGCGCATTACCCGCCCAGCTCGGGGTGACGTCCTCCGATGGCGAGGCAGTTTGTGGCGTCGTCGTTAGTGGCGCAGTGAGCCGAAGTCGTGCACGGCATGCGAGACTTACGCAACGCCCGGCTTGCTCGCAGCTCATCGCTCGGGGAGCCCCCAGCCCTGCCGCCGAAGCGAGCCGCAACACGGCCGGTCCGCGTGAAGCATCGACTTTCACCGAAGCTGAACTTTAAGTCACTTCAGTCACGTGCGTGCCCCTCCCCCGTCCTTCTCGTGGAGCAGTGAGCTTGACCGGTTGATGAGTGTTGCACGTGAAGGCAAATTCGTCTTCGGATAAACTGCAATACACGTAAGCTTGAACCCGAGCACGTCGAATTACCTCGTGTGCATCACTCGCCGTCTTTGGGTAAACCCGGAATTTTCGGGTCAAATTCTGTTCAGTGCGATGTAAAGCTTGACAGCCACGCCAATGTTTGAGGTGCTAATTTCACACTTGTTAGTTCTTTCGTATTTTTACCTGTGAAACCTTCCAGGTTTTCTCATCAACAATCCTTCCAAACTCTTGGCTAAGTAAGTTGCAAAGTTTTTTTTAAGGGAGCAAAGCACTTCTATTTATAAGCCTACATATTGGCTATTTTACCCCCAAATTGGGGTGTAGGATCCAATTCGGTTGGGAGGGCTCCAGCCCCCCCCCCCCACCAACTTGCAGCTCAGACTCCCAGCTTTGGAAGTCAAACCGATGACAAATTAAAACAATGCTGCATAAATGTCGTGTACGACATGCTACTCGTGTTCAACCTAGGTAAGTGTAAGATTACCGAAGGTTTCTAATGAGTGGTGACAATATTCTCGCGGTTCATCTAAGTATTTTTTAGCATTGGTGGTGACTGTCCTCTTTGATAAATTGAAATAGTACAAGCAATCCTATTTTAAGTTTCCTCAACTCTATAATCGCACATCATTTAACACTGATCGCAATGTGGAGCTTGCTATGATGGTTACATGTTGTTTCTTTTCATACTGTTCTTGTCATACTGTTGTTGTTTCTGTTCATTCCATTTTGATCGACGGAGATTTGAAAGAAGATATATAAGTATCATAAAAACAATAATGAAATTAGGTACAATGCGAAGCGAAAGGGGAAGAAGTTGTTTCGGCACTAAGTGGATTCACCAAATTCGGTAGTAGTTTTCGATTAATAATTCCCTGATTATTTTGTCCCCGGATAGGCTAAGTTCATGGAAAACTTGAAAGAGGGAAATAATATTTATGAAACGAATTTTTTTTTCAAGAGAGCAAAATAAAGTCGCCTAAATCCGAAGATATTGGTATTTAGGGGTGTCTTAGGTTGATAGACACAGGGCTGAGCCACCCACCCCTCACCCCAACTGATCTTGCGATCCCACACCCCTGCTTCCAAATCGGCTGCTGCCTCGCAATGTTTGAAACGACTGCATATTCGCAGCTATGGATGCTCGCTTCGTTCCCGATAATGTCGGCTTTCGTCAGGTAGATGCTTCAATTTCCCTCAGCTAGCTGAGTTCCTGGCGGCGCGTCGAAGCCAAGAGCGTGCAGGAGTGCCGAGCCTTCCTGACAGCAGCGCTTCGGGGAGCCACGCGCAGTGGGCCACAGAGAGCAGGACCTGCACTGGGCGAATCTACTTCACCCACACAAGGAGCTGGCTACACGGACTTCGTGCCGCGTGCCCGTACCAATATAACAGGTGGTAGTCCTGATTTTCCAGATAGTGACGCCACACCGCCCAACCAAGCGGCGCGGAATGGAAAGAGCGGAAATTACCATGCTGAGATGCCCTGATAAAGCATCGAAAGGTAATCGCGTGCGCTGAGCGAGTCTAAGCAGGCGAGCCAAGGCGCAGATTGCGTCGAAGCTCTCCGGGATTCCAGTCCGGGTGAACAGGATAGTCTCCAGACTATCATGCGATTTGTATCCGGAGCAAACAGGATCAGAATTTAGATTGGGGAAAATTGTGTGACCGAACTAGGACTATGGGATGTCTACGCGCATCGCTTGCATCTTGACCATCAGCTGGTACAAAATGACTTCCAAGTCTAGGCCCCATAAATGGAGAGCTCGATTGATTTGTCCTCGTAAATTATTCCGTCTCCAAGGCCTTGCGAAGTAGCATGCACAATGCTCGAAGCCGACAAGACATGGACAATGCGAAACAGCTCAAATGCTTTACTCATTGAATTTGTGAATCCAGAGGGGGAGGGGGCATTGGGCATGTGTTCCATCGCCGATCGGGTATGGGCACGCACTGTGTCGAAAACGACGTCCCGTCTGGTATGCCCAATCCCATCCCCTCATATCAAAATGGTCATTTGGACCCACAACGAACCTGATTCTCTGTTTGCATGGATCGACGCTTGTCGTATGTAGATAAGCCATCGACGTACTGCTGAACTTGCTGAACTGATGTCATTGTTTCACGTGACTACTGCAGGTGGCTGCACGCACTAGCGGCAATTATTACAAGCAGCGTGGTACATTATTTTCCTAAGCGATTGGGAGGAAGATAGGAAGGTCACGCACCCGCTTAATCCGCTTCTGTTCTGCCCGATTTGTGATGAAATAATTGTTGGTGTTCGTCATTGTCATTATCAGTTATCTTGCCATCTACAGGCAGCGGCGCAGCCAGGGTTTTCTTAAGAGGGTGGGGGTAGTGGTCTGACGAAATATTTTAAGAAACACAGAGTGCTTTCGGCGCGAGGATTTTTTGGTTTTGTGTGGTGAAAATCTCAAAAGTTGTTTGATCCAGAATATTTTTGGTTGCTGATGGGGGGGGACACCGCCCCCTTGGCTGCGCCTCTGTCTGCAGGACTTCAGCTCGACATGCCAGTAGGGTGGCGGCATGCCTTCCCTCCTGCAGTCAGTTCAACGGGTCGGCATGGCGTGACAATTTTCATACCAGCCACATACCTAATCAGCCGGATGTCCTTGCAGTTTGTGTTAGCTTCTAATGTTACATCGCAGTTACTGCATGAACACAGCCGCCTGCTGAAGGCGGGCTGCCACACGTAACACATAGCCGCCCCTGAGGGCAGGTTGCCACACGTAGCACATAGACGCCCCTGAAGGCGGATTGCCATACGTAACACATAGCTGCCCCCTGAAGGCGGATTGCCATACGTAACACATAGCCGCCACCTGAAGGCGGATTGCCATACGTAACACATAGCCGCCACCTGAAGGCGGATTGCCATACGTAACACATAGCCGCCCCCTGAAGGCGGATTGCCACACGTAACACATAGCCGCCCCCTGAAGGCGGATTGCCATACGTAACACATAGCTGCCCCCTGAAGGCGGATTGCCATACGTAACACATAGCCGCCACCTGAAGGCGGATTGCCATACGTAACACATAGCCGCCCCCTGAGGGCGGATTGCCATACGTAACACATAGCCGGCCCCTGAAGGCGGATTGCCATACGTAACACATAGCCGCCCCTGAAGGCTGCCACACGCAACACATGGCCGCCCCTGAGGGCGGGCTGCCACACGTAGCACATATCCGTCCCCTGAAGGCTGCCACACGTAACACATGGCCGCCCTCTGTAGGCGGCTGCCAAGCACATAGCCGGGGGCATTCCCCCTGAAGGCTGCCACATGTAGCACATATCCGTCCCCTGAAGGCTGCCACACGTAGCACATATCCGTCCCCTGAAGGCTGCCACACGTAACACATAGCCGCCCTCTGAAGGTGGGCTGCCACACGGGCAGGGCGGGCGGGCCGGTTGTGTGTCGAAGTCACCAGGCGTTCCCTCCTTCCTCTTCCTCTTCATACTCTCCGCGTTTCGCATCCGTCGTGAGCCGCGGCGAAATCGTGCGCAGTTGGTGGCGGGAGGCAGGGGACCGGGCAATGCATCTGTCTGCCATAGCCCCGAGGGGGCAGTTACCATCTCACACCCCTATGTGCATGGCACATAGGGGCGTTCAGCTCTGAAAATGACAGAGGGTGCCCAATACATGAAGGTAATGGGCGGGCCGGAATGTATTTGGGGCGGGGTAGTGTGTGTGTGGGGGGGGGGTCACCACATAGGGTCTCATGTTACACGTTTAAATTTTGGGGTGGGGCAATACACATTGGGAGGGGCACCCAAAGCACCCTCAATAGCATACAGACCGACGTCCATGATAGCACAATAAAGATACTCGCTACCTGCTCATGAAAAGGCTACCTGCTTGTGAAAAGACTTCCTGCTCATGTGGTGAAGTTATTGTCCCATTGCGCCAAGGCCAGTGCACACTTCACCCTGTTCTGTTTGGTGAGTTGTGTTTGAGTTGAGTTTGGTGAGCTTGGTGAGTTGTGAGTAGTGCTGGAAAATGCGAGGCCTTTTCGTTTTCAGGCCACCGTTTTCCATTGTATGAATGAGACTGCCGTCGGCTCAGTATGGAATCCTTTGGACATGACGTCGAATCACACCACCTCACCACAATGTGGCGTTGCACAATGGGTGACCGACATGCTTAAGCGGCAGATCCAAGAGGTCGGGGCGCCACAGGGGAATGTGCCCCTCCCCACCACCACCATGGAAAGCGAACGCCTCTCTGATTAGAACAAAGCGCCCTTCCAGGGATACTCGAATCATGCACGCTAACGATCAGCGTTCAGTGACACTTCACCAGGGAAGTGCCGCATCTTCAGGCGGTTCTCCACCCCCACCCATCCCCACCCCACGACCTGGATCAAAATTCCTGAATTCGACACTGGCAGATTTCCGCTACAAAATGTCTCTGATGAATATCTTAAGGCCATCGTTTGACGTGCTCTTTGCGTCCTACCTCGGCTCACTGAAAAATAAAATCCTCATTTTAAGCTTGTTTCCTGGGTGTCTAGGCGAGGAGCGGGGAAAATGTTTCACTTTTTGTATTTCAGCCTTGAATATCTTCATGTCGATGTGGACCTAAAACCTAAGAACTCGAGACTATATTGGTACAATGATAGCATTAAACAATATTTTCTACATAGAAAACATCTAGATTTAGAGCGAATCGCCTGTTCATGCCAATTTGGCTCACAAATTGGCCAATTTAGGGCGGTGGGCCAGCACCGAGATATCCCACTGGATCCTCGACCGCACTTCGATCATCTCTTGGAATCGCACCATGCCATAGCTGACATAGCTCATGATTTAACTCTGCTGCCACCCAATATAGAACTATGGTGCCATGTGCATGATAAAACCTGCACGCACCTGTTCAACGTCACACCCGACCTTCAGGTCATCCTGACGGTGACCTCTAGTGATATGACCTGAACGCGCGGGTTCGCCACCACACGCGACCGTCAGGTCATCCTGACCGTGACCTGCAGTGATGCAACCTGCACGCGCGGGTTCGAAGTCTCACCCAACCTTCAGGACTCAGGCCATCCTGGCGGTGGCCTGCAGTGACGCAGCCATGACCTCTCGTGCTGCGCTAAGGCCATAGCTATCGCACAAAGTGAAGCTTTTTCCCACGGAGCTAAGGTATCCTGACTTTTATCGGGCCCACTTGTCAATTTTCGCAACAGGCTTATCATACCTTCGATTGCTGGATTGTTGGATTGGAGAGGCTAGAGCTTTGTGGATTGCACCAGGCAGTGCAATCCACAAACTGCTAGAGGCCGCGACCAGCGGCGGGGAATGAGGAGGGGGTGGGGGGGGAGTTCCGTCGGTGGCTGCGCTACTGGTGCGATCGGCGACTTACATGTGCTACATGTGATCGTAGTCATGCACCGGCGAATCCGTGTATGGAATAAAAGGAAATTACCCCTCAGCCGACCAGCATTTGAAGGCGTTTGCGGAAAACGACGGCTCCGCGAAGTCCAGGGGCATGTACGCAGCCAGTTGCCTCGTTTGCATGAGCAGCAATGGCTCCCAATACGATGCGATAAGGAAAACATACGAAAATATTGCTCTTGTAAACGGTTTTCTGGCATACCAAAACATCGGAAAAATCAGCATTTTTTTCGTCAGTTTTCCTAATTTCATCACCTTCGGAAACTTTCCCGTTCATGTAGATGGTAATTATGGTTCATGGTTCATGTAGATGGCAATTATGGTTCATGGTTCATGGTTCATGTAGACGGGGTAAATGTTGGCTTGAGGCGATCACACGGACGCTACGTCTCCAGCACGGAGGTGATTTGAGAACTCCACGGCGAAACAACCAAATTCGTTCCTTCAAAGCCCTTTTCGCCGTCCCAGCTCGGATTTCTGGATCCATGACGCCCGCCATGTCACTGACAGCTGACCAGGCATGGACGGACACCGCTCACAGCGGTCGCCTCCCACATCTGTGCAGGCAAGTGCCGCCGACGTCTTCAAGGTCGCCGTCGACGCCGAACCCTTCCTGTCCACCCGGTCACGTGACATTGCTTACCTTGCCATGCCGGGGTGTGGCCGCGCACGTCTGGTCTGCCGGTAGGCCCAATCAGGGATATCTTTACGGGAAAGGGGCGGAGTTTGAAATAAATTCGTCACCGGAAAAATATGTTGCCGTATCTAATTATAACTTTCATTCTTAAAACACCTTTATAAATATATGTACTTTTAAGTTTTCACACCAATTATAGGGTTCAGTCCGCTTGCCTCGCTCATGCTTTTATACAGCATGTCTTCTGGTTTTCCCCAGGTCTAGTGTTGGTCGAATCTCGTTCCAATTTCAGCTGTAAGTGCACTTAGTTATGTAGTTTTCTGTGCGTCCAAGCTAATGACTAGACGTGGGCGTCGCCACGGATTTGGATGGAGGAGACGAGAGGGTTTCAGGGTCGACTTTTTCTCCATTCAAAGCCATAGGCGTAATGTTAAATTTCACGTAGCTTGAGGACGCGCAAACAGCCCCTCCCCCCCCCCACACACCATGACCTGTCGTAGCGCTACCACGTGGCTAGGGTCATGTACTGTGGGCCTCATGCTTTGTTGGTATCGCTTGTCTGGGTCGTGGTATGGCTAGAGTCATGCACTGTATGCCTCATGCTTTGTCGGTATGGCTTGTCTGGGTCGTGGTATGATACTGCTAGGTTCATGCACTGTGGGCCTCATACTTTGTTGGTATGACTTGTCTGGGTCATAGTATGGTATAAGGCTGCAGTCATGTACTATGGGCCTCATATTTTGATGGTATCACTTGTCTGGGTCGTTGTATGGCAAGAGTCATGCACTGTAGGCCTCATACTTTGTTGGTATGGCTTGTCTGGGTTGTGGTATGGTATAAGGCTACGATCATGTACTGTGGGCCTCATACTTTGTTAGTGCCCGACACTAGTATAACATTTAAGTAACATTTAAGTCAATTTCCGGATTTCAGTGGGCCACCGGGGTCAATGTCACATGCGAATTTTATCATTAAAACGTCACAAAATGCACTCTTTCCTCACCTGTGCGCACCGGAACACGCGGTACCACCCCGCAATTGGCTTTCAAGAAGGCAGAACTAAACAACAGGGGGGATGAGCTCACCCTTCCCCCAGCTCAGGTATTACATGAGCAGATGTGCGCACAGGCTTAACGTACATCCTCTTGCGAAGTACAATTAGCTTGTGTAGGTAGAGACAGTACGCTGTTGGCCGTGACGAGGTGGGTAGCGCTTGGGCAAGCCGCTCAGCTTTACACGCTGCAGCAAGTGCTGCTCATGGCCGGCTGGGTGCTACGCTCCGAATAGTCTTCCCTCAGATTAGTCTTGCACTGTGCTGTTGCGCGGTGGACAGAGCAGGCTCTGTTCAAGCTGCTGTTCAACAGCAGCTCTGCTGTTCTCCCCAGATATTACATTTTGTTTCAGACACCGGCTCATGTTCATCACCAATGACATGAGATGCGTTTTCTCTGTGTGTGCACTGCGCAGGGCTCGGACGTTGGTTTCTGATAATTATTGGGGAGGGGGGGACACAATTCATGAAGCCAATGGGCGGGCGCAAATTGATTGTGGAGGGGAAGCACACTCCATAGTGTCTCATGTTAAAGGTTGAAATTGTTGGCTGGCAAGGCCAACATTGCGGGGGCACTTGCCCCTGAAAAGTACCTAAAACACCAACTCTGACGCAGTCGCCACGCGTCCTCCTAAGTCGGAAGGTTGGCGACACCGCAGTGAACACCGAAGAAAACAAGCACAGGCACCCAGCACTCAAAGAAATGTGGTGGCCAGATGAGCGCTGACGCGATCCGGCTGGCCGGCCAGGGCCACCAGCGCTACGCCAACGTGCAGAAATGCTCCGCCACGTGACAAACGAACTCGTTTGTTGTTGTTTGTCAGTTGGGCTTTCGGGCGCCTCGACTGCTATGGTCATATCGCGCCCATAACTCAGTGACAAACGGACTCGGCCGAGCACAGCGAACACAGCCGACCCGAACCCGGTGGGCAGTGGCGACTCCGACGGATCGTCGGTGCCGATATGGGGCTCATGAGTCGATGCGTCGGCGCGCTCATTACCGTGCCGGTGTCGTTTGATGTACCTTTAAAGAGACATCGCCAATCAGTGCTCATTCGCACTCCTGCGTATCTCCTCGATGCAACATGTGACCATATTGTTAAATGGCAGACAGTTAGAAATTAACGTAGCCTGTATTAACGTGGCCTGTAACTGTATTAGTTTTTATACATTAATTTAACAATCTAACATTAATTTTACATTCTAAACATTAATTTCACATTTTAAACATTAATTCTACATTTTAAACATTAATTCCACATTTTAAACATTAATTCCCTCTTTTAGACATTAATTTGACATCTTAACATTAATTTGACATTTTGACATTAATTAGTATCTTAACATTACTTTAACATTAATTTGTAATACATATTCTCGCCGCAATGCTAAAAACCTAATTCAGTTACAGGCCACCATACATTAATGTGACCATATGCAGACCTGTAAAAAACTTGGAAGCCTCACAGCTGATGCATGCGTCACCAAGTGGGTAATCGTTGGACGAAACGTCACCTGTAAGCTGACTCGGCGACGGCGCGGTAGGATGAGGCGCACCTGTGAGCAGAGCAGCCGCGAGGTCCGCCGGCTGGCACCGTCACACACCGATCGACACTGGTCGCGCGGCACGTCCAGCCACGCCACTGGACGACCCTGGAGTGTCCTGTCCGGCGGCCGCCGACGGGGGCGCCACCAGCCGCGGGGAACTCCGCCAGTGTGGTCACTGGGCGACCCTGGAGTGTCCGCTGGCCAGCACCGGGGAACTCCACCAGCGGCGCCACTGGACGACCCTGGAGTGTCCTGCGGCCGCGACGGGGCGCCACCAGCCGCGGGGAACTCCGCCAGTGTGGTCACTGGACGACCCTGGAGTGTCCACTGGCCAACCGGGGAACTCCACCAGCGGCGCCACTGGATGACCCTGGGTGCCCACCGGCCAGCCCGGGAACTCCGGCAGTGGCGCCACTGGACGACTCTGGAGTGCCCACCGGCCAGCCCCGGGGAACTCCGGCAGCGGCGCCACTGGACGACTCTGGAGTGTCCACCGGCCAGCCCCGGGGAACTCCGCCAGCGGCGCCACTGGATGACCCTGGAGTGCCCACCGGCCAGCACCGGGGAACTCCACCAGCGGCGCCACTAGACGACCCTGGAGTGCCCACCGGCCAGCCCCGGGGAACTCCGGCAGTGGCGCCACTGGACGACCCTGGAGTGCCCACCGGCCAGCCCCGGGGAACTCCGGCAGCGGCGCCACTGGATGACCCTGGAGTGCCCACCGGCCAGCCCCGGGGAACTCCGGCAGCGGCGCCACTGGATGACCCTGGAGTGCCCACCAGCCAGCCCCGGGGAACGCCGGCAGTGGCGCCACTGGATGACCCTGGAGTGTCCACCGGCCAGCCCCGGGGAACTCCACCAGCGGCGCCACTGGACGACCCTGGAGTGCCCACCGGCCAGCCCCGGGGAACTCCACCAGCGGCGCCACTGGACGACCCTGGAGTGCCCACCGGCCAGCCCCGGGGAACTCCACCAGCGGCGCCACTAGACGACCCTGGAGTGCCCACCGGCCAGCCCGGGAACCCGGCAGCGGCGCCACTGGGGGAACGCCACCAGCGGCGCCACTGGACGACCCTGGAGTGTCCACCGGCCAGTCCCGGGGAACTCCGCCAGCGGCGCCGTGGCCCGGCACTCGAGTTGTGCGCCGGTGTTACTTTTGTTCCCGGTGGGACGGAAGCTGTCTCATAGTTGGGTGGGGCAGCCATTTTTGAAGTGCATTATTTCCGTACAACGCCCCATGTTATGCTAGGGTCAGGGAACCAATATGGGCAACGCAGGGCTTTTTAGCTTATCTTTGTTGGTGCCGGACACGGCTGTAGATACTGGGTAGGTCGGGGCTGGGGGTGGGGGTTTGGGTTCCGGACCTCTTGGTTTGATATCTAGTTTATGTAGTCATTTTCCATGTTCAATCTGAAAATATGCCCTGAAAATAAAGACTTAGAACCCCTGGTTTGGTGAGAGATCTCCAACCTTTGCGCGGGAACACCGACAGCAACAAGAGTCCCTTACCCCTCCCCCTTATAAGTAGGAGTGAACTACCTAGGTGTTCTCCGTTTTAAAGTTCCCGGATACGAGCTTGCTTACCTTCCCATAAACCTCTTCCCAGGACAGTATGAGATGAGGGAGCGGTGAGATATCTCACCCACCCTGAACCTGTTTTTCACTTGTATCACTTTTGTAGGTTACGCGCAAGCTTCGTCTGCTAATGAAGGTCAGTTATATTTACATACTTTTGGGTGTGCTTGAAGAAAAGGCATTTTCAGTTAGGCAATGCTTTGATATCAGCAAATAGCCCCTTAAATGCTTTACACGGTTGTATCATTAGTTTTTCCCAAAATGCCATTTTCGCCACAATTTTAAGCCACAAAATGTGTCCTAATTTTTGCGTATTAAGTCAGTAGAGTCATTTCCGTCGCCTGCTTTTTGACCCCACCGCCACTTTTTCGACTGCACGTCCACTACGGAGACAGATGGACAAACCACGTCCGTAAAGCTGGAACACGTATTCATATTCGTATTCAGCACACACCACCGATTGTACCCAAATTATCGCCCATGGTAAAACCGAACTCGCTGTCTACGAATCTGAACTTCGTTTTGCGTTAACTACAACCGTTTGGCCTGGACAGAATAAAATATCAAGGTCAACCAGCGGGACAGCTCTAACTTACAAATGAAGGCGAGAACATACATGCAGTCTCTATTTCCAGATAGCCCATTACAACGCGCAACTTTTAATCGTAACTTTACTTCGATCAGGGTCAAATGTCAAGGTAAAAAATAACTTAAAATGACCGGGATAGTTCTAGCTCATGCACAATGATATGCACACTACCAAATTGTTACTAGCAAAAGAGGTGATCACCGTGCACAACTTTCAGTTGCATTTTTCATTAGATCAAGGTCAATTACAAAGGTCAGAAGGCATTAAAAGCTACGGGAACGGTTGCGCCTGCTGACATATGGGACCGATGCACACAACAATGGTATTTACGGACAGCACCTGGCGGTGTGCATCTTTTCATCGCACATTGCGGCAGGTCAAGGTCAATCATGAAGGTCAAGAATGTCCTAGAATGATGGGGACTGCCATAGCTCCCCAGCTAAAGCACATCTATCCTTGTAATCGTCATTGTCAGGGAACTGACCACTGTGCACAACTTTTAGTCATATTTTTACACCGCTCAAGGTCAAGTTGAAGGTCATAGTGCACTTGAAATTACCGGGACAGCTCTAGCTCATGAGCGATAGCATGCACACTACCAAATTGTTACTTGCAGAATAGGTGATCAGCGTGCACAACTTTCAGTTGCATACTTCATTAGGTCAAGGTCAATTACAAATGTCCGAGTGCATTCAAAACTTCTGGAACGGTTGCGCCTCCTGACATATGGGACCGATGCGCACCAAAAGGGTATTGACGGACACCACCTGGCGGTGTGCATCTTTTCATCGAACATTGCGGCAGGTCAAGGTCAATCATGAAGGTCAAAAATGTCCTATAATGATGGGGAAAGTCATAGCTCACCAGCTAAGGCATATCAATCCTTGTAGTAGTCATTGTCGGGAAGCTGACCACTGCGCGCAACTTTTAGGCATATTTTTAGACCGCTCAAGGTCAAGGTGAAGGTCATAGTGCATTTTAAATGACCGGGACAGTTCCAGCTCATGAGCGATGGTATGCACACTACCAAATTGCTATTGCAGAATAGGTAATCACCGTGTACAACTTTCAGTTGCATACTTCATTAGGTCAAGGTCAATTACAAATGTCAGAATGCATTAAAAACTACGGGAACGGTTGCATCGCCTGACATATTGGACGACTCACAAAAAGGGTATTGCCGGACAGCACCTGACGGTGTGCATCTTTTCATCGCCTACTGTTACAGGTCAAGATCAATCATGAAGGTCAAGAATGTTCTAGAATGACGGGGACAGTCATAGTTCCCCAGCCAAGGCACATCAATCCTTGTAATCGTCATTGTCAGGGAACTGACCACTGTGAGAAACTTTTAGTCATATTTTTAGACCGCTCTAGGTCAAGGTGAAGGTCATAGTGCAATTGAAATGAACGGGACAGCTCTAGCTCATGAGCGATAGAATGCACACTACCAAGTTGTGTCTTACAGAATAGGTGACCACCGTGCACAACTTTCAGTTGCATACTTCATTAGGTCAAGGTCAATATACAAAGGTCAGAATGCATTCAAAACTTCTGGAACGGTGGCGCCTGTGATCATAGCCTATATATATTGGGTTGGCACTTGGGGTCAACTGAGGGCATGTAAGGTCGCAGTGCCAAGTTCCGGCTTCCTTATACGTGGATTGTATGACATAGCTTTTCGGGTTATTTCCCAAAGAGAAACCCAATTATCCTTGCCAGAACCCATGCCGTAATTGTGTGCCAATGGTCCATTTCATGCCTAAATTTTCATCCATCTGATGCAAGACATATGCGGTTTTTCAACCTCGGTACGTACGAGCAGGTTTGCAACATGACAGTCGCGTTACTGGTTAATCCAGCAAAAACAATTTAAGCAACATGTGCTCGGGATGTTCATTTGAAGGTACCGAAAATTTCACCTCATTATCCATAAACTTTTGAGAACTGGGGCAACAAAACCTGAGAGGGCAACTCACTCCCCCCACCCCCTTCGGAAGCGACTTCCGGGTGAAGATGCGACCAAGCGGTCTAGAATTGTGTACACTGTCATCTGTAGAGCTACCTGGTATTTTGTTCACGCCATGCTCACGCGTCAGGATGTCGGCCACACCGAATCTGTAACCTACCACATCGAACCTGTTTCAACTAAGTGAGCGTTACCGATGACAGCGTACACCATTTTAGAACGTTCTGATACAGGCGCATGTTAACTCGGGAGGAGTCGCTTCCGAGGAGGAGGGGGGGGAGTGGGTTGCCCTCTCAGGTTTTGTTGCCCCAGTTCTCAAATGTTTATGGATAATGAGGTGAAATTTTCGGTACCTTCAAATGAACGTCCAGAGCACACTTTGCTAAAATTGTTTTTGCTGGATTAACCAGTAACGCGCGACTGTCATGTTGCAAACCTGCTCGTACGTACCGAGGTGGAAAAACCCGCATATGTCTTGCATCAAATGGATGCAAATTTAGGCATGAAACCGGACGGTGCGTACGCTGTTGATCATTGTCATCGAGGGTAGCGACACGCGTAGCATACTACTGATATGTTTATTATAAGAATAGGGTAATAAATGGAAGTTTTTGTCCAGAAACCCACCACAATTAGCATTAAATTTTGCTTTCACCTAAGTCCCCATTATCCACGCATGCTGTTGGTAGATTCGTATGATCCATAGTCACAAAGTAACGTAAATTATTAAAGTACCCTAATATACCGATATCAAATGTATTTGGACACAAATTATCATCCCCCTCCGAGACGGGGTGTAAGGATCTGATCGGAGAGACGGCGCGGGTTAAGAGTCCCAAGTCTAAGTGGCAATATGTGAATGAAGGTGATGCTACAGTTCAAGTGACACCAGTTGGTAGCAAGAAATAACTAGTGCTGTGCAGTTGAGGTTCGCTATTTCATTTTGACCTGGTCTGACGGTGCGGCAGTTGGTCGCACTCGTTGCCATGGCAGCCAGCACTGTGGAGCGGACGGTCCCTTGGCACCGGAGCCGATACACGCGCGGCGAGAGGCAGGCGGTGATGGATGGGTACCGGCGTCACGGCACGGCGGCTACACACCACGACCACCGACCGGATGGCAGCTCTCCCTGGCTCATGACATGGAGCCGTCAGACGTCACGGCACGGCGGCTACACACCACGACCACCGACAGGATGGCAGCTCTCCCTGGCTCATGACACGGAGCCGTCAGACGTCACGGCACGGCGGCTACACACCACGACCACCGACAGGATGGCAGCTCTCCCTGGCTCATGACATGGAGCCGAGACGTCACGGCACGGGGGCTAAGACCACGACATGGACTCCTTCTCAAAGTCACGGCACGGTGGCTACACACCACGACCACCGACCGGATGGCAGCTCTCCCTGGCTCATGACATGGAGCCGTCAGACGTCACGGCACGGCGGCTACACACCACGACCACCGACAGGATGGCAGCTCTCCCTGGCTCATGACATGGAGCCGTCAGACGTCACGGCACGGGGATAAACACCACCGACAGGATGCTGTCACGGCACGGGCACCGGCGGCTACACACCACGACCACCGACCGGATGGCAGCTCTCCCTGGCTCATGACACGGAGCGCAGACTCCGCCGCTACACACCACGACCACGAGGATGCAGCTCTCCCTGGCTCATGACATGGAGCCGTCAGACCACAGTCTTAGCTGAAAACTGTTTTTATTTTTTCTGAATTCGCTTCACATGTTACGTTGTTGAAACAGCTATAACACTGAACGAACGTGTGGAGCAAAATACCCCAGATAATAACTATTTACCCTTTGTTCTTGAAATGCCTGCCGTCTTGCAAACTGGTTTGATTGAAACATTCTGATTTTATTGTTAGTGAAATGCCTGAATCGTTTCAGCTAGATAATTCACCATTCCGGACTTCACCGCCATTTGGTGAACAAAACAGAATTGTAATTCCAAATCAGGTCAAGGAGTTACCTGGTATTTCTTCACGCCATTTTGACGCGTCGGGATGTCGGCTACATCGAATCTGTAATCCACTACATCGAACCTGTTTCAACTAAGTGAGCGTTACTGATGAGAGTGCACGCAATTTTAAAACGTTTGGTAGCATCTTAACACGGAAGTTGCTTCCGAGGGCCCTCTCTGGTTTTTGTTGCCACAGTTCCCAAAAGTTTATTGATAATGCGGTGAAATTTTCGGTATCTCCAAATCAACATGCCCCAGATAATGCCGGGTTAAACGAATAAATTGTACCTGGATTTTTACTTATAATTGACCTTGACCTACTTAAGTATGCAACTGAGAGTTGTGCACGGTGATCACCTATTCTGCATGTAACAATTTGGTAGTGTGCATACTATCAAGAGCTACAAGAGCCATGCTCATGAGCTAGAGCTGTGCGGTCATTTCAAGTGCACTATGACCTTCACCTTGACCTTGAGCGATCTAAAAATATGCCTAAAAGTTGCGCGCAGTGGTCAGCTTCCCGACAATGACTACTACAAGGATTGATATGCCTTAGCTGGTGGGCTATGACTGTCCCCATCATTCTAGGATTCTAGGAATGTTTGAACTTCATGATTGACCTTGACCTGCCGCAATGTGCGATGAAAAGATGCACACCGCCAGGTGCTGTCCGTCAATACCCCTTTTGTGCGCATCGGTCCCATATGTCGGGAGGCGCAACCGTTCCCTTAGTTTTAAATGCATTCTGACCTTTGTAATTGACCTTGACCTAATGAAGCATGCAACTGAAAGTTGTACACGGTGATTACCTATTCTGCAAGTAGCAATTTGGTAGTGTGCATACCATAGTTCATGAGCTACGGCTGTCCCAGTCATTTCCAGTGCACTATGACCTTAACCTTGACATTGAGCGGTCTAAAAATAGGACTAAAAGTTGCGCACAGTGGTCAGCTTCCTGGCAATGACGATTGAAAGGTTGATGTGCCCTAGCTGGGGAGCTATGACTGTCACCATCATTCTAGGACATTTTTTAGCTTCATGATTGACCTTAACCTGCCGCAATGTACGATGAAAAGATGTACACCGCCAGATATTGTCCGTCAATACCCTTTTTGTGCGCATCGGTCCCATATGTCAGGAGGCGCAACCGTTCCAGAAGTTTTGAATGCATTCTGATCTTTGTAATTGACCTTGACCTAATGAAGTATGCAACTGAAAGTTGTGCATGGTGATCACCTATTCTGCAAACAACAATTTGGTAGTGTGCATACTGTCGCTCATGAGCTAGGGCTGTCCTGGTCATTTCAAGTGCACTATGACCTTAACCTTGACCTGGAGCGATCTAAAAACATGACTGAAAGTTACGCACAGTGGTCGCTTCCCGACAATGACGATTACAAGGAATGATGTGCCTTAGCTGGGGAGCTATGACTGTCCCCATCATTCTAGGACATCTTTGACCTTCATGATTGACCTTGACCTGCCGCAATGTGCGATAAAAAGATGCACACCGCCAGGTGCTGTCCGTCAATACCCTTTGTGTGCGCATCGGTCCCATATGTCGGGAGGCACAACCGTTCCTTTAGTTTTAAATGCATTCTGACCTTTGTACTTGACCTTGACCTAATTAATTATGCAACTGAAAGTTGTGCACGGTGATCAACTATTCTGCAAGTAACAATCTGGCAGTGTGCATGCTATCGCTCATCAGCTAGATCTGTCCCGTTCATTTCCAGTGAACTATGACCTTTACCTTGACCTCGATCGGTCTAAGAATATGACTAAAAGTTGCGCCCAGTGGTCAGCTCCCTGATTATGACGATTACAAGGATTGATTTGCCTTAACTGGGGAGCTATGACTGTCCCCATCATTCTAGGACATTTTTGACCTTCATGATTGAC
The DNA here is from genome assembly GCA_034440615.1 of Ashinkailepas kermadecensis. Taxonomy (NCBI): domain Eukaryota; kingdom Metazoa; phylum Arthropoda; class Thecostraca; family Neolepadidae; genus Ashinkailepas; species Ashinkailepas kermadecensis. The sequence continues at coordinate 1,501,902 of JAOTOM010005177.1, forward strand.
CTTGACCTACCGCAATGCACGATGAAAAGATGCACACCGCCAGGTGCTGTTCGTCAATGCCCTTTTTGTGCGCATCGGTCGCATATGTCAGGCGGCTTAACCGTTCCCGTAGTTTTTAATGCATTCTGACCTTTGTAATTGACCTTGACCTAACGAAGTATGCGACTGAAAGTTGTGCACGGGGATCATCTATTCTGCAAGTAACAATTTGGTAGTGTGCATATAATCGTGCATGAGCTAGAACTGTCCCCGTCATTTTAAGTGATTTTTTACCTTGACATTTGACCCTGATCGAAGTAAAGTTACGATTAAAAGTTGCGCGTTGTAATGGGCTATCTGGAAATAGAGACTGCATGTATGTTCGCGCCTTCATTTGTAGGTTAGAGCAGTCCCGCTGGTTGACCACATTTTATTCTGTCGTGGTCAAACGGTTGCAGTTAACGCAAAACGAAGTTCAGATTCGTAAACAGCGATGTCGGTTTGACCATGGATGATAATTTGGGTACAATCGGTAGTGTGTGCTGAATACGAATATGAAGACGTGTGCCAACTTTACGGACGTGGACAAACCCTATTTGTAAATGCACAGTAATTTAATAGCGATGGCTGTTCATTTATTTCAGTAGGAACTGATGGATTTAAAGTAGAATGTGAGAGCTAAATATTTGGAAGAAGTGTTATTCCCCTTCAGGCAGTGCGCAGGCGCGTGATTTTGCAAGCAGCCTTGGCGCGCCTGGTGACCAATCGTCCCATTTTGGTGATTGGGGCGGAACCTGTATACGACCTTGGGCGGAACTGTCGTCTGCTGCACGGTTCTTCTCGGTCTGCTGTTGGTGTCTGGGCAGTGAGTGAGTTGGTGGGTAATTTGGGCACTGGCGGTGAGTGGGAAGGCTCGTGATTTTGCGGGCATCGTTTTGCATCTTTTTTAAGCGGCATTTTCGCTACTTATTCAGATTCATGCCGGAATAGTTACCTACCTAAGTAGGTACCTAGGTACCTAGGTAGGTAGGTAGGTACCTACATCTTGATCTGAATCATCAACATACATACGTCGTCTGATTATATCCAGTTCGAACCCGGAGTGCAGTGACCTGTCATTTCCTCTGCAAACGCATACTCTTCAGTTTGGAGGCAAGATAACACCCAAAATGTGCTTGGGATTGAGTAATATGGCATAAAAAGTAATTAACATTGAAAATAAAGCAAAAAATGTCACAGTTGGATACATTTCCGATTTATTTTTATCTCAAAGTAATCTTAAAAACCTCACAGAACCTGACCTAGCCTGACTTATCTGTGAAGGAAAATAGTAATTTTTGTAGATTTTCCAATGTTTTAAACTGCATTGTGTAGCATAAAAAGTAATGTTCAAAATAAAGCAAAAGTCACATTACCTAACCTATCCTAACCTTTCATGAAAAAGAACATTTTCAATGGAAAATTATGGTAATATTTACCTTTCGGCTGACACATACTGCCAAGGTTCGTTATTTTAAAAAAGGTGTACAGTGGGGAACAGTGACGTCACAGAATTCAGGCAAGTGACGTCACAGGAGTCGGGTGTCAATGATGGGCACTAACCTAACCTAGCATAGCATAGCATAACCTAACCTAACCTAACCTAACACATCGACACCCGACTCCTGTGACGTCACTTCCCTGACTCCTGTGACGTCACTTCCCTGACTCCTGTGACGTCACTTCCCTGACTCCTGTGATGTCATTTCCCTGACTCCTGTTATGTCACTGTTCCCCATTGTACACCTCTTTACAAATCACTAACCTTGGCAGTATGTGTTGGCCGAAAGGTAAAGAAAGCCAAAATTATCCCCAAAAATTTAATGTAAATTACCAAATAAGTTTTTTTTGTCTAAAAATAAAATTAAGACGTATTGGACCTTACCTAGCCTGACTTACCTTTGAAGAAAAACTAATTAAAATCCTATGTTATTAAACAAAATGTGTATACCTAACTTACCACAAAGCCAGGATGGAGTTTGAAATTTTTTTGTAGGGCACTCAATCCATGAGTGTGCTACTTGTGGTTGAGTGATTGGGTTGGATTGATGGGTATGTAGAATGTTGTGGATAGTTTCTTTGGAATTTTGGATGTGGTATTGGTTGGGGTGATGAGTGTCTTTTTTTGTCCAGGCTATGGTATCTTCCCCTACATACTTAACCATGTGGCTCTTATTAAGTCTGAACACTATGACTTTCACTTAACTTACAATTACTTAGCACCTACAAATGTTGGATCTCCTAAAGCACATGGATGTTTGCTCATCCAAAATGTATGGATGTTGGATAATACAAAATCTACCAATGCCAGATAGCCTAAAGCCTTCATATTTCAATGTTGGTAGTAGTAAAATTGAGCTAATTATTTGCCTTTCACCATGATGTGACTGCTGGCATCCATTCAAAATTAATTGTAACTAGCTGTTTCAAGAGCGAGCATGAGACATGACATTTTGTATGCACTTTGGATCCTTTCTTGTCATGAATGTCTATGTGCATCCAGGGTCTTTCCATCTGGAACTGTGACATTGAATTGATGTCATGCTGAGAGATGCAAAAGTTAAATGTAGTCTTTTAAAATGATTAATTGACATGGACAGCACCTGTCATGTTTTTCTCCATGAGGATTCCAGTTGCATGTTGAACATGATAGCATGCATGTATGTTTGTGTTGTTTTATTGTATCCCATGATAGTATTGCATCATATATTTTGCTCAAATTGATCCATGACATCTGATGCCACAAGTGCTGACTGACAGTAGTGATGGTATTGGTTACTCAGATGACACAATCAACCTGGGCTGCAAACAAAGTATTTTACCAAGGGAAGGTGAAGCACCGCAGAAGCACCAACAATATGCTGACAGGGTATTTGGCAACACTCTTGGGGTGCAAGGGGAATTACAGGAGCACCACATCCTCCCACTGTGCTTCCGGTTCTGCTATCAGCTGACTGGCTCAGAAGACGCATCCTAATTATGGTGCAGGGCAGGGGTGTCGGGGGACTCGGGAGGCCAGCATGTGGCCTGCCCTTTAGGGACTGCTGTGGCCCCCATCAAAATCCCTGGGTCTGCCCTGCTTGTTTCTCCTTTTTCTCCACAGCAATGCACATGCTTGTTTGGTCACCAATGCCACCTTTGTCAACAGGCCCTCACACCACTGGGGTCGGCGTCCGAAGGCAACCCACTTGGGGGGGGCGGATTCGGCCCCTGCTTGACTTGGAAAGTTACCGGCCGATTATTTGCTTACCAACACTACCCATTTGAGGTAGTGAGATGCACTTCTGACAGCCTGAGAACACCTTCCCCTGGTAGTCCAGGAATGTGCCCCTCCTCATTCATGTGTCATCACTTTAGGGATATGGGTTAGCATCAATTTAGTGAGCATAATAATATGCTCCATTTCCATTTTCATTTAATGTTAGTCCAATGTAAAATTCTAGCCCAGCAGGTAATTACCCTAAGAATCTAGTTAGCACAGTAATGAATTGGACACTGCCTGATGCATATTGGTACATGGGGTGGCCTGGACAAGTACCTTGCAACACTTTTGTGCTGCTCTAATCTGCATAGACCATATAACCTTGCTGCTTTCATGCCGATTGCTGGTGGGGCACCCATGAAGGGGATAGCACGATTTGAACCCCGACGTCGTGGGTGTAGGGTTTCGGGTCTGACGTTCCATGTATAATGCCAAATTAGAACAACAAAATACTTGGAGATCCATTGTTCATTAGTGATGGCGGTGGAGCCAATGTCTGTGTCCATCTGTGGCTACTGAGGTTGGTGTAGGGGGAATTTGAGCTCATGACCCTCGGGGGACATTTTGATTGAAATCCAGATTTTCGACAATTCTGGACACATTTGGTTGGTTGGTTATTTGGGTTTTAAGCTGCATCGACTTGGTTTGGTCATTTAGCGCCCATCTGGACACATTTGAGCACAGTGACATGGAGGTTGGAACCACCATCAGGCCGTCGGCGTTCCAAGTCCGAGTTTGTTGTTGCAAATCTGCGTGATTTGCTTGTTCATCCGCCGGCGGTTGGCCCGTCCCCAGGGTGCCGCAGCTCGTGCGGGGTGTCGTTGAGCGTGCACCGACCGTTGCGCAGTGGCGGCCATGGACGGCAGTTCGCCGGCTACCGAGCGGCGGCTGGTGCTGGGCATTGACCTCGGCACCACGTCGGTCAAGGTGTGCCTCATCGACCTGGTCACCCACAAGTGCATCAAGCAGATGGCCAAGGATACCCAGGTGATGACACGACCCAACTGTGCTCCGGCGTCTGGCTGACACATCTGATGGGTGCTGTGTGGTCGCTGCTGACACATCTGATGGGTGTTGTGTGGTCGCTGCTGACACATCTGATGGGTGCTGTGTGGTCGTGGCTGACACATCTGATGGGTGCTGTGTGGTCACGAAAAAGAGCCAACGGACACTTCTTCAAATCGTTCGGCTCTGGAGCGGCACAAACACGTTTTTATGAGAGGAGTGTGACATCATGTGGCATTAGTATTTTAAAAAAATTGACAGGGTGTGATATGTCGAAACGAGCATAGTAGGATGTCAAAATTTGCCATGGAAACGATATCGCTGAACACGTTCTTCGAACACAATTTTAATCCAACAGCATACTCATACATATACCTTTTTTGCTTGTTGCCAGATATCTGATTTAGGGATAACTATTTTCATGATAAAGATGCAAATTACCCATGCTTACCAACTGATAATGTATGGCAGACCACATCATAGGCAATCATCTTACCCGGAATTGTGTTAAGAGATATTTGTGTAGCATGATCCGCAATGGTGATCATAAGCATGATATCTATCAACCAGATACCATTAGAAATTAGACATGAAGACATAAAGACTCATCAAGAGGCATGATGACAGTACTTCTTTGGAATGGATGTGGATTCAATGAGAGTTGATTTAGTCAGTTGATTCAGACAGAGCCGTTTTTGCTTGGTTTCATTTTGTGTTTTCACCACGTCCATTGGCTGGACTCCGGTCGACGTTCCGGGTGTGTGCTGTGTGCTCTGTGTGCTGTGTGCTCTGATGTGTGCTGTGTGCTCTGATGTGTGCTGTGTGCTCTGATGCGTGTGCGTTTGGTGTCCCCCAGGCGAACGTGCCCAGCGAGCTGGGCTCCGAAGGAAACAAGCAGTACGTGCCCAAGATCGTCAGCGCCCTGCACAGCTGCGTGGCGCGCATGCCGCGCGAGGCGCTCCGGTGCGTGGGAGCAGGTCGCAGGTCACATGGATGGATCTCGGACGGATCACAAACAGATCAGACGGTCAAGGCAGACCACAGGATACACACACAGACCGCAGACAGAACAGAGACAGGCCACACAGGTCACAGACATGATCATAGGCGGATCTCGGACAGATCACGAACAGATCAGACGGTCAAGGTCACATGGCTAATCTGATCACGGGCTGGTCACAGGCTATGCACACAGACCGCATACAGCACTGGGCGCAAAATGACCAACGCAGTCGACGCGCCCTGAAACACAAATCAACCGCCACCACATACAGCAGACCACATGCGGGTCACAGACAGAGCAGAGGCAAGCCACATACAGATCACAGGCTTCCCACAGACCACATACAGCAGGCCGCAAGCAGATCACAGACACAGAGGCAAGCCACATACAGATCACAGGCTTCACACACAGACCACACTCAGCAGACCACAAGCAGATCACAGACAACGGAGGCAAGCCACATACAGATCAAGGGTTTCACACACAGACCACATGCAGCAGACCACAAGCAGATCACAGACACAGAGGCAAGCCACATACAGATCACAGGCTTCACACACAGACCACACTCAGCAGACCACAAGCAGATCACAGACAACGGAGGCAAGCCACATACAGATCACAGGCTTCACACACAGACCACACTCAGCAGACCACAAGCAGATCACAGACGCAGAGGCAAGCCACATACAGATCACAGACACGGCACGCACACGAGCTTCTCAGAGGCCGAACCAACGGCGGTAATTGTTGACAAGCGAAAGAAGCAAGGATAGATACTTTGAATGCATTTCGTCATGTTGTGTGCTGTCAACTGGGAAGCTTCTTGATTTCGCTGTTGCGGTGCAAAGCAGCATTTTTATTCTACGCTGTGTAGCACGTACCCAGAATATTGTAAAATTGTCCGGTTGTAGCACACTGCACCTCTTCTTCAGTCTAGAGGAGTGTGGGATGTGACGTGCTGTGCCCCGTTTACAATCGGGCGGAATGGGTGGGGAGTGACACGCTATTGTCCGTCTACAGCCAAGTGGAGAGGGTGGGGAGTGACATGCTGTTGTCCGTCTACAGCTGGGTGGAGAGGGTGGGGAGTGACATGCTATTGTCCGTCTACAGCTGGGTGGAGAGGGTGGGGAGTGACATGCTGTTCCCCATCTACAGCCGGGTGGAGAGGGTGGGGAGTGACATGCTATTGTCCGTCTACAGCTGGGTGGAGAGGGTGGGGAGTGACATGCTATTGTCAGTCTACAGCTGGAGGGGTGGGGAGTGACATGCTGTTCCCCATCTACAGCCGGGTGGAGAGGGTGGGGAGTGACATGCTATTGTCCGTCTACAGCCAGGTGGAGAGGGTGGGGAGTGACATGCTATTGTCCGTCTACAGCCAGGTGGAGAGGGTGGGGAGTAACATGCTGTTGTCCGTCTACAGCCAGGTGGAGAGGGTGGGGAGTGACATGCTGTTCTCCATCTACAGCCGGGTGGAGAGGGCGGGGAGTGACACGCTATTGTCCGTCCACAGCCGGGTGGAGAGGGTGGGCGTGTGTGGCCAAATGCATGGCTGTGTGCTCTGGCGCAGCGGCAAGGCCTGGAGCCGCGCGCCCGACACCAACACGTACGAGTTGGCAGAGGTGTCGCACCTCTACACCTGGCAGGTGAGATGGCCACCTGCCACGCGCACGACTGCCAGGCCGCCTGTCGCACTGGCGGTGGGGTCTGTGTGTCGCGCTGAGAGTCCCAACCTTGGCTGTCGTACGGGCGGTGGGGGCTGTGTGTCGCGCTGAGAGTCGCAACCTTGGCTGTCGTACGGGCGGTGGGGCTGTGTCGCGCTGAGAGTCCCAACCTTGGCTGTCGTACGGGCGGTGGGGGTGTGTGTCGCGCTGAGAGTCGCAACCTTGGCTGTCGTACGGGCGGTGGGGGCGTGTGTCGCGCTGAGAGTCGCAACCTTGGCTGTCGTACGGGCGGTGGGGGCTGTGTGTCGCGCTGAGAGTCCCAACCTTGGCTGTCGTACGGGCGGTGGGGGCTGTGTGTCGCGCTGAGAGTCCCAACCTTGGCTGTCGTACGGGCGGTGGGGGCGTGTGTCGCGCTGAGAGTCGCAACCTTGGCTGTCGTACGGGCGGTGGGGCTGTGTGTCGCGCTGAGAGTCGCAACCTTGGCTGTCGTACGGGCGGTGGGGCTGTGTGTCGCGCTGAGAGTCGCAACCTTGGCTGTCGTACGGGCGGTGGGGGCTGTGTCGCGCTGAGAGTCCCAACCTTGGCTGTCGTACGGGCGGTGGGGGCTGTGTGTCGCGCTGAGAGTCGCAACCTTGGCTGTCGTACGGGCGGTGGGGGCTGTGTGTCGCGCTGAGAGTCGCAACCTTGGCTGTCGTACGGGCGGTGGGGGCTGTGCGCGCTGGATTTTTGAGTCCCAACCTTGGCTGTCGTACGGGCGGTGGGGGCTGTGTGTCGCGCTGAGAGTCCCAACCTTGGCTGTCGTACGGGCGGTGGGGGCTGTGTCGCGCTGAGAGTCGCAACCTTGGCTGTCGTACGGGCGGTGGGGGCTGTGTGTCGCGCTGAGAGTCGCAACCTTGGCTGTCGTACGGGCGGTGGGGGCTGTGTGTCGCGCTGAGAGTCGCAACCTTGGCTGTCGTACGGGCGGTGGGGGCGTGTGTCGCGTTGAGAGTCGCAACACTCGCCAATAATTGTGACGTAATGGATTTGACGGATTTACGTTAATGTGATGTGTGTATGTGTGGCTTCATAGTGTGTATGACGTTTTAGGTGTCGAAGGCTGGAGCTGGGTGGAGGACATCTCCCGGATGTCTAAGTGGTTCTAGTTTTACTTTGCTCCACCGCAAGATAATTTGTAGCTGTGGTGAGGGAGGGTGATTTTGAGAGTGACTAGAAAGTTGATTTTGTCGGGGTGCCAGCGTTTGCTTACTCTTGTCGAAGAGCACCGAGGAGTCTACCGTGCGGACAAGGAGGTAATTGTTCACACCGCCTATCACGCCGGCCGTCGCGTGTTAGTTGTAAGTAGAGTGTTAGTCTAAGCATGCCATGCAGGGTTGTCAGTGGTGTTAGTACGGTGTTTGGCAATTCGGTTCATCTACGTCCGCTGTGCCTCTGCTTAGCTGTTTTACGTTATGAGTTGCAAGGTAATTCGGCTCATCTACATCCGATGGCTCCTCTGGGTAGTCGTTTTATGTTTTGTTTTTTTTCTAAAGCAAATCGGCTCATCCACGTCCGATGGTACCGCTAGGTAACCCTTTATTTCTAGTGGGAAAGCAAATCGGCTCATGTACGTCCGATGCCATTCTGGGATGGCCATTTACTTGTTTCCTACTAGGGGACGAGTGGTCTAGGGGTAAGATGCTCGTCTCACAATTGAAGGGTTGTGGGTTCGAGTCTCACCCGTCGCTACTCTTCGCCCGCGACCAATCTGCGTGAGAGATTGGCGACGCTACATGACTCAACGGTCGACGTGTCGTAAAACCAATAACCAACCAACCAATTGTTTCCTACTAGTGTATTGCTGGCATGCATTGCGTGTTGAAGTGAGTGTTGGTGGTGTGGTGTCTACAGTGCTCCTGGCAGTTTTGTGGCGTGCGGCTATTCAAACAGCACTTGAAGGAGTTCTGGGTGCTTGCCACCCGGAAGCGATGGAGGCGACAGGCCCTCCTTTTGGCAGAAGGCCTAAAGTGGTTGTCTTTGAGCGTTAAAGCTACTACAGTCTAGCAGGATGTGGCCTATGCTTAGTGTAGTATTGCAGGTGTCGCAGTGAGGTGTTGTATACTATCCTTTAGTTGAGGCTGTGTTAGTTTCGTGCAACCAGCTATGTGAGATTGATTTGATGTGTTCCATGTGCCTACCGTTGGTTTGATGTTATGGGTGTGGTTGGATTTGTGTTGTGTTGAGTTGTGTTGTTTCCATGTGTTCTGTTGATGTTGGCGAATGTGGCGTTGTAGGAGTGCTTTGCAGTCGTCTACCGAATATTATATGCTGGGGTAAGTGTTCAATGCTAAGGCTTGCTTTGCGAGCCGATCTGCTTCTTCGTTTCCTGGGATGTTGGCGTAGCCCGGCATCCAGAGGAAGGAAAAGTTGTTTACGTTACGGGCCGCGATTTGTTGGATTGTGTCAATGACTGGGTGTGGACAGTCGTAGGGGTTGCTAATTAACTGCAGGACGGGTTTGGAATCTGAGCAAATCACTACGTTTCTAGCTTTACGCCTCATGAGAATGGAGATAGCGGCCAGAATGGCCAGTGGTTAACCTCGTAATATCTAGAACCTCTTGGCAGACTATTTAATTGTGGCGATTCTATCGCCATGGTGACTGTTTTGTCTCCATGGTGACGGTTTTGTCGCCATGGTGACTGTGGATGACCTGACCCCAAAATCTTCACGTATGCCGAATTGTGCGCCGAATGTGGAATTCCGGCGTTCTGTCGCGCCGTTTTCTTCACCACCCTTGGAAAACCTTAGAGGGGGAGGGGGTTTACCTCTTGGGAAGGGGAGTAATTTTCAGAGGCGTGCCGAACCATAGAGACCATTTGCGTCGTCTTTAAAGCGAGTGTTTTGCAAGCAAAGCTAAGGCAAGTACATGTACGTTAATGGAGCTAACCGCGGGTTAACCTCTACTAATCTCTAGAACATTTTGAGGGCGGGCGGCTGAAGCGCGCCGGTTTTGTCTCAGGACACACGCTGCACGCCGCAGTTCCTGGCGTCGCTGCCGCCGCCCGACAGCCACCTGGGCGTGCACTCCGGCTACGGCGTGGCCACCCTGCTCTGGTTCCTGCGGCACAAGCCCGAGAAGCTGCAGATGTACGATAGGTCAGGTGAGTGGCCGTCAGGCTGTCGCCGCGGCCGCAGCCGCCTTGACCCGGTCAGGTGCGGTCAGGTCGGCGGCTGCGTGTCTCGGTAGTGGTCGGCAGGTCAGGTCAGTCAGGCTGTTGCCGCAGCCGCCCTGACCCGGTCAGGTGCGGTCAGGTCGGCGGCTGCGTGTCTCGGTAGTGGTCGGCAGGTCAGGTCAGTCAGGCTGTCGCCGCAGTCGCCCTAACCTGGTCAGGTGCGGTCGGTAGGTCGGCATGTTTTGCGCTCCTGTCTCGGTTGTAGTCGGCAGGTCAGGTCAGTTAGGCTGTCGCCGCAGTCGCCCTGACCCGGTCAGGTCGGCGGCTGCTTGTCTCGGTAGTGGTCGGCAGTTCAGGTCAGTCAGGCTGCCGCCGCAGCCACCCTGACCTGGTCAGGTCCGGTCAGGTCGGCGGCTGTGTGCGCCACCTGTCTCTGTTGTAGTCGGCAGGTCAGGTCAGTCAGGCTGTCGCCGCAGCCACCCTGACCTGGTCAGGTCCGGTCAGGTCGGCGTCTGTGTGCGCCACCTGTCTCTGCCGTGGTCGGCAGGTCGGGTCGGTGGTCTGTGTCCGAGCTGCCTCCGTGCACCTCTGCTCCTGTCAGGTCGAGTCGGACCGGACCGGGTCATTGGACGGCGGCGCCCTGCCGGCGGGATGGGTCATAGGTCAAGCCTTTGGCGCCAAATCCCCGAGTCTCGGGATCGGGCCCCGGCGTGTTTCGTGCGTCCGATCGCCCCCTCCCCCTCCTTTGTATGCTGGAAGCAGCATGCTGTGATTGTAATGGCATAGTTCAAAACTGATGCCTGTAGTTAGGTCAGAAGACTGGAAAGGACAAGGATCATATAATCGTTAATGATGGGGAAAATTACGGCACGATATAAATTGTAAAGGGTCCTGAACTTATTGGCAATTTGATTGCCCACTGACTGGGTATCTGCTTTTATCCTTCTATCTTTCTCTTTCTTTCTTTCTCTCTTTCTCTCATTCTCTTTTTCTCTTTTTCTTTTTTTTCTTTCTCTCTTTTCTTTTTTCTTTCTTTCTCTTCTCTTTTCTTTCTCTCTCTATTTCTCTCTCTTTCTCTCCTCTCTCTATCTCTCTCCTCTCTTTCTCTCTCTCCCTCTCTCCCTCTCTCCCTCTCTCCCTCTCTCCCTCTCTCCCTCTTTTCCTCTCTCCCTCCCTCTCTGTCTCTCTGTTTCTCTCTCTCTGTGTGCGTGTGCGTGTGTGTTGAGGGACAATATGCCCTGCCATTCTACAGGACATGTTATGAGTCGCCTGTCGTGCCTCTGCCCATCATTTTGGAATGGCATGCAATATATTCACATTTCAAGTGACTATTGGCTACAAGCAGCGGTGATCCGAACATTGTTCACCGTCCACGGTGGGCTGGCCACGTTCTGTAGTGTTCTGTAGTGTTCCGGCGCGGTGGGAGGCCTTGGGATGCCTTGGTCGTGTGGTGCTGACACAGCCGACCGCTGCCGACCTCAGGCACGGTGCAGGACCTGGTGGTGGCGATGCTGTGCGAGCTGGACGCGCCCGTGATGTCGGTGCAGAACGCCGCCAGCTGGGGCTACTTCAACACCGCCACGGCCAGCTGGAACTCAGACCTGCTCGCCTCGGCAGGTGTGTTGTACTGCTGTGGGTGCTGGTGACGGTGACGGTGACGGTGACGGTGACGGTGACGGTGACGGTGACGGTGACGGTGACGGTGACGGTGACGGTGACGGTGACGGTGACGGTGACGGTGACGGTGACGGTGACGGTGACGGTGACGGTGACGGTGACGGTGACGGTGACGGTGACGGTGACGGTGATAGTGCTGGTGCAAGTACTGGTGCTGGTGCTGGTACTGCTGCTGCTACAGATCCTGGAGCACATACTACTGCAGGCAGTGTTATGGGTGCTGATGCAGGTGCTGGTGCAAAAGTTGGTGACAAAAACAGGGCAAGCAATGACGACACGTTGAGCTCTGCAAAGACCTTGCGGACTGTCACGAGCGGCCAGTTTATTCGTGTATCATACAGATGTGTTCCTGTACCACATATAGGCCCATGCTCGCAAAATGGTCCAGTAGTGGGCGCACCCCAAAGCAGCGAACCATCACACACACAAACACTCACACTCACACACCACACATTCCTGCACCACCAGCATTCTCCTGCACTACAGGCATGTCCCCGAACCACAGGCATCCTCCTGTACCACAAGCATATTCATGTACCACCGCATCCACCTGCACCGCAGGCATGTCCTGTATCACAGGTATCCCCATGTACCACAGGTATGTCCCCATACCACAGGTATCCCCATGCACCACAGGTATGTCTCCATACCACAGGTATCCTCTGCATCACAGGTATGTCCCCATACCACAGGTATCCTCTGCACGACAGGTATGTCCCTATACCACAGGTATCCTCTGGGTGTGTCCCCGTACCACAGGTATCCCCATGTACCACAGGTATGTCCAACCACAGTATCCCGTCCAGTATCAGGTATCCCCATGCTCCACAAGTATGTCCCTATACCACAGGTATGTCCCCGTACCACAGGTATCCCCATGCACCACAGGTATGTCCCCATACCACAGGTATCCTCTGCACCACAGGTATGTCCCCGTACCACGGGTATCCCCCTGTACGACTCATACGCCCTTGCACCTCGCGTGACTCCGTTTAAAATGGGTGTGCTCCTTTTCCACGTGCATCTAATTCCCCGCAGATTAATGTCAATACACCATAGTCGGTGTTAAGATAGTTGTTCCAGGATACACGGTGCGCCATGCTGTGTGGATATACTTGTTCCTCATATTGATATCCGTGTACTACATGCATGTGCTTTCCTCGTAGGTGTGCACCTGTATCACATGTGTACCTGTGTACCCTTGTACCACTGGTGTGGCTGATTCTTAACTGTGTCCTTATTACTGTGTTCATTTGTGTGTTCATATTGTATTCATATGTCCGTATTGTATATATTCAGTTGCATTCGTGTACGCCAGTGGTGTCCTGTACCATATATGTAGCAGACTGCATGTACCCTGTGTCTCAGGCGTGTCTCGGGTCCGTCCCTGTACCTCGGGAGGGTGGCGGCGTCATGGATGCATGTACCTGCACCAGCTCGTTCCAGAGGTGTCTGCCCACGGCTCGGGGTGTACGCCGCGCCCCAGACATGTACAGGGATGGATTCGTGCCTTGTGATCCTGGATGTGGGTAGAGCATTTCTGTGGTAATCGAATATGGAGAGGATGTTTGTCTTCAAACCTGTGACATCAGAATCTCGGTATGTATTTTATAGTCAATCTTGAGCACTTCTTTACAGAACTGTTCATTATCAAACAGCACCATTCAACCTCAAATAAGAATATGAGAGGGTAATTTGCTGGAGAGGTTAACGTTCTGTATGACAAAATCCATGAAAAGCCTACTTTTCCAGCCCTGTACGTGTCTCTGATCCGTCCCTGTACTTCGGGGAGGGGGTTCCCGGCGTCATTGATGCGTGCACTCGTTCGTCCATGTCCGCGTGTCCCAGGTGTCGTGTCCCAGACGTGTCGGTCCGCGTGTCCCAGAGGTGTCGGTCCGCGTGTCCCAGAGGTGTCGGCCCGCGTGTCCCGTGCCCAGGGTGTCGGCCCGCGTGTCCCAGAGGTGTCTGTCCGCGTGTCCCAGAGGTGGCGGCCGGCGTGTCCCAGGGGTGTCGGCCCGCGTGTCCCAGAGGTGTCTGTCCGCGTGTCCCAGAGGTGTCTGTCCGCGTGTCCCAGAGGTATCTGTTCACGTGTCCCAGAGGTGTCGGTCCGCGTGTCCCAGAGGTGTCGGTCCGCGTGTCCCAGAGGTGTCGGCCCGCGTGTCCCAGAGGTGTCGGTCCGCGTGTCCCAGAGGTGTCGGCCCGCGTGTCCCAGAGGTGTCGGTCCGCGTGTCCCAGAGGTGTCGGCCCGCGTGTCCCAGACGTGTCGGCCCGCGTGTCCCAGTGGGGTGTCGGCCCGCGTGTCCCAGAGGTGTCGGCCCGCGTGTCCCAGAGGTGTCGGTTCGCGTGTCCCAGAGGTGTCGGCCCGCGTGTCCCAGAGGTGTCGGCCCGCGTGTCCCAGGGGTGTCGGCCCGCGTGTCCCAGAGGTGTCGGCCCGCGTGTCCCAGGGGGTGTCGGTCCGCGTGTCCCAGAGGTGTCGGCCCGCGTGTCCCAGAGGTGTCGGCCCGCGTGTCCCAGGGGTGTCGGCCCGCGTGTCCCAGTGTCGGCCCGCGTGGGAGTGTCGGCCCGCGTGTCCCAGGGGTGTCGGCCCGCGTGTCCCAGACGTGTCGGCCCGCGTGTCCCAGGGGTGTCGGCCCGCGTGTCCCAGAGGTGTCGGCCCGCGTGTCCCAGGGGTGTCGGCCCGCGTGTCCCAGGAGGTGTCGGCCCGCGTGTCCCAGAGGTGTCGGCCCGCGTGTCCCAGGGGTGTCGGCCCGCGTGTCCCAGGGGTGTCGGCCCGCGTGTCCCAGGGGTGTCGGCCCGCGTGTCCCAGAGGTGTCGGCCCGCGTGTCCCAGGGGTGTCGGCCCGCGTGTCCCAGAGGTGTCGGTCCGCGTGTCCCAGAGGTGTCGGCCCGTGTGTCCCAGAGGTATCGGTTCGCGTGTCCCAGAGGTGTCGGCCCGCGTGTCCCAGAGGTGTCGGCCCGCGTGTCCCAGAGGTGTCTGTCCGCGTGTCCCAGGGGTGTCGGCCCGCGTGTCCCAGAGGTGTCGGTCCGTGTGTCCCAGAGGTGTCTGTCCGCGTGTCCCAGGGGTGTCGGCCCGCGTGTCCCAGGCGTGTCGGCCCGCGTGTCCCAGGCGTGTCGGCCCGCGTGTCCCAGACGTGTCGGCCCGCGTGTCCCAGGGGTGTCGGCCCGCGTGTCCCAGAGGTGTCGGCCCGCGTGTCCCAGGGGTGTCGGCCCGCGTGTCCCAGAGGTGTCGGCCCGCGTGTCCCAGGGGTGTCGGCCCGCGTGTCCCAGGGGTGTCGGCCCGCGTGTCCCAGGGGTGTCGGCCCGCGTGTCCCAGGGGTGTCGGCCCGCGTGTCCCAGAGGTGGCGGCCGGCGTGTCCCAGGGGTGTCGGCCCGCGTGTCCCAGGGGTGTCGGTCCGCGTGTCCCAGGGGTGTCGGTCCGCGTGTCCCAGGAGGTGTCGGTTCGCGTGTCCCAGAGGTGTCGGCCCGCGTGTCCCAGGGGTGTCGGCCCGCGTGTCCCAGAGGTGTCGGCCCGCGTGTCCCAGAGGTGTCGGCCCGCGTGTCCCAGAGGCGTCGGCCTGCGTGTCCAACACGTGTCGGCCTGCTCGCCCCAGATGTGTCGGCGCCCACGCCCCAGTATGTGCTGGCCGTGCCGCAGGACTGCCGGCGCACCTGCTGCCGGCGGTGGTGGCGGCGGGCGCGGTGGCCGGCCGCCTGCGCCACTCGTGGCTGGGCCTGCCGGCCGGCGCGGCGGTGACCGCGGCACTGGGCGACCTGCAGTGCTCCGTGCTGCCGCTGCTGCCGCCGGCCGCCGGCACCGACCGCGCCGCGCTCAACGTGTCCACCTCGGCGCAGATGTCCGTCCTGCTGCCGCCGGTACGTCGCCCGGTCCCCTGGTGCGTCTCCTGACCGCTTGCAGTTATGGCCGTCCTGCTGCCGCCGGTACGTCGCCCGGTCCCCTGGTGCGTCTCCTGACCGCTTGGTGTGTCATGGCCGTTCTCCTGCCGCCGGTACGTCGCCCGGTCCCCTGGTGCGTCTCCTGACCGCTTGGTGTGTCATGGCCGTTCTCCTGCCGCCGGTACGTCGCCCGGTGCCCGGGTGTGTCTCCTGACCCTTGGTGCGTCATGGCCGTTCTCCTGGTCAAGTACGTCTCCTGGTCATCTGGTACGTCGCCTGATCCCCTGGTGCGTCTCCTGATCCCCTGGTGCGTCGCCTGGTCCCCTGGCGCGTCATGTCCGTCCTCCTGCCGCCGATACGTCGCCTGGTCCCCTGGTGCGTCTCCTGACCCATTGATGCGTTATGGCCGTTCTCCTGCCGGCAGTACGACTCCTGGTGCGTCATGGCCGTCCTGCTGCCGCCGGTACATCTCCTGATCCCTTTGTGCTTCATGGCCGTCCTGGCGGTAGTACGCCTCCTGGTGCGCATGGCCATCCTGCTGCCGGTACGTCTGCTGGTCTCCTGGTGTGTGCCATTCTAACCCACCTCCCCATGTGACCCCATCCTACTCCACCTCCCTGTGTGACCTCTCCTACGCCATCTCACCGTGTGACCCCTCTGACACCACCTCCCCGTGTGACCCCCTCTGACCCCACCTCCCCTTGTGACCTCGCTGACGGCGCGGCCAAGGGTTCGAGCCGCCGCCAGCTGCTGACACCACCTCCCCGTGTCACCCCTCCCACGTCACCTCACCGTGTTGACCGACGCAGTCGATGCGCCCCTAAACCTCAATAACCAACCAACGAACCATCTCACCGTGACCACCTCCCCTTGTGCCCCTCCTACACCATCTCCCCGTGTGACCCCTGCCCTGACACCACCTCCCCGTGTGACTCCTCTGACGGCTCGGCCAGGGGACGAGTGGTCTAGGGGTAAGATGCTCGTCTCGCAATCGAAAGGTTGTGGGTTCGAGTCTCACCTGTCGCTATTCTTCGCCCGCGACCAATCGGCGTGAGAGATTGGCGACGCTACATGACTCAACGGTCGACGTGTCGTAATACCAATAACCAACCAAGGGCTCGGCCAGGGGTTCGTGCCGCCGTCGGCCGCGGCCGCCGGCTGCATCAGCTACCTGCCGTACCTGGAGGGCCGCTACCTGGCGGTGGCCGCCGCGCTGACAGGCGGCAACGCGCTCGCGGCGTTCGTGCAGATGCTGCAGCAGTGGACGCAGCAGCTGGGCTTCAACGTGCCGCAGGGTCAGTGCACCGGCTGCCGCAGGGTCAGTGCACCGGCGGCCGCAGGGTCAGTGCACCGGCGGCCGCAGGGTCAGTGCACCGGCTGCCGCAGGGTCAGTGCACCGGCGGCCGCAGGGTCAGTGCACCGGCGGCCGCCGGCCCGGATTCCCCGCGATGCCCGCCCCGCCTGTCTGGGTGAGAGGCAGGCGACGCCAGGTGGGGACCAGCTGCTGAGTGCGTCGTGAAGCCACAATCCAATCCAATCCGATCCGTGGCCGTCCGCCCGCAGTTGGGTTTCGACAGGTGGGTGTTTTAGTCGGATAGCGTGTGTACACCCTGGATGGGAGATGTCTTGTGTTTCAAGTGGTCTGATTTTGGTATTCATTTTATGTTCAATAGGGGCTATGTTATGTAGCTTGATGAGTGCCGCAGAAAACCCATATGACCAATGTCATTTTCCACTGTTTTTATCTCGCGATTGATCAACTCTGGTCGAAGCATCTTAAAGAGCAAATAACTAACTAACTTACTGTTATTTATCTCAGACATCTTTAGAGTATTCTTTCAGGCCGACAATTGGGCAAGGACGCTGCGTTTGTGTGTACAAGCTGCCAGGTGGCTGTAGTTCATTATTGGAGAGTGACAGCCCGCACAGGCGATAGCTGTGCTCCACACGACTACCCCTGCCACGTGCCACGTGGCGTATGCCACAGCTACCGTGTGGACTAAGATCGTGTCACGTGGCGTGTGCTACAGCCACCGCGTGGACTAAGATCGTGCCATGTGGCGTGTGACACAGCTACCGTGTGGACTGAGATCGTGCCACGTGCAGGGTTGAACAAATTGGCTGTTTCTGGATTTTTGATATCCATAGCATTATCTTCGGCAGGAAATTATCATTTACATAGTTCAGAAAATTTCCTGGTGGTAAATCATTGTACAGGTATTACAAGTTATTCAAGGACTGTGACGATCAACCTAACTTTTAATATCTGTATATTGGTGGAAATTATCGTGCCATCTCTCTCATTTAGACGTTGAGTGGTGCTGTTTGGCAATGAACTGCTGTATGGCGAAGTGCTAAAGATTCATTGGAAAGTGCATACTGAGATCCTGATGTCACAAGATTGAAGAAAAATGTTCTCTCCACATCAGATTACCCCAAAATTTGCCTCCACATCCATGATCACAAAGTGCAATTAGATTACTAATGATTAGATAGATAATTAGATAAAGATAATTAGATAAAGATAATTAGATAAAGATAATTAGATAAAGATAATTAGATAAAGATAATTAGATAAAGATAATTAGATAAAAATAATTAGGTAAAGATAATTAGATAAAGATAATTAGATACAGATTGTAAAGATACAAGATTAAAAGATTATAAAGTAAAACCCTGGTCACGTGACCGTGCATGCCATGGCGGCCGTGTCACGTGCCTCTCCTCCCCAGCGGTCGTCTGTGTGAACTAAGATCGTGTCACGTCACAGTGCATACCATGACCGCGTGTCACGTACCCCCCCTCCTGCACCGCAGCGGCCGTGTGAGGTAAGATCGTGCCACGTGACCGTACACGCAATGACCGCGTGCCACGTGTCGCTCCTCCGCAGCGGCCGTGTGGAGCAAGATCATCTCGCTGGCGGAGGGCCGGTCGTCGGCCGACTCGACGGTGCGCGTGGTGCCGACCGTGCGCGGCGAGCGGCACGCGCCGCACCAGCGCGCCTCCGTCACCGGTATCGACACGGCCAACACTGACCTGGGTCAGCTGACGGTGGCCCTGTGTCGCGGCGTGGCCGACAACCTGGACAGGTGCGGTGGTGACCTTGACCTTGACACGGCCAACACTGACCTGGGCCAGCTGACTGTGGCCCTGTGTCGCGGCGTGGCCGACAACCTGGACAGGTGCGGTGGTGACCTTGACCCCCTTGACACGGCCAACACTGACCTGGGCCAGCTGACGGTGGCCCTGTGTCGCGGCGTGGCCGACAACCTGGACAGGTGCGGTGGTGACCTTGACCTTGACACGGCCAACACCGACCTCGGCCAGCTGACTGGCCCTGTGTCGCGGCGTGGCCGACAACCTGGACAGGTGCGGTGGTGACCTTGACCCCCTTGACACGGCCAACACTGACCTCGGCCAGCTGACTGTGGCCCTGTGTCGCGGCGTGGCCGACAACCTGGACAGGTGCGGTGGTGACCTTGACCTTGACACGGCCAACACTGACCTGGGCCAGCTGACGGTGGCCCTGTGTCGCGGCGTGGCCGACAACCTGGACAGGTGCGGTGGTGACCTTGACCTTGACACGGCCAACACTGACCTCGGCCAGCTGACTGTGGCCCTGTGTCGCGGCGTGGCCGACAACCTGGACAGGTGCGGTGGTGACCTTGACACGGCCAACACTGACCTCGGCCAGCTGACTGTGGCCCTGTGTCGCGGCGTGGCCGACAACCTGGACAGGTGCGCCGGCAGTCTTGACCTGGCGCCCTGCTCTGTCGGTGGCGTTTGTTGAGGAGTGTTGCACCCCACCGCTACGCAGCCTTTTCCATCGCCGTGGGTGTAGTAGCGCCTTTGTGGCTTCAGGTGTGTATCCGTGGCCGACAACCTGGACAGGTGTGCCGCCGCGCCGGTGACCTTGACCTTGCGCCCTGCTGGTGTTGGCGTTTGTGTAGGGGTGTTGCACCCCACAGCTACCCAGCCTTCTCCCTCGCCGTGGGCGTAGTAGTGCGTTTGAGGCTGGAAGTGTGTATTCCATTGCAGACTACTTTTCAGTGGTGAAAATGCAGTGGCGCCTTTGAGGTTTCAGGTGTGTATCTCATGGCAGACCGCGCCTTTTCAGTGGTGAATATGAAGCGTGTGTCGGGCGGAGTGTACGTGCCCTAGGCCCTCTAGCTTTTGCATTTGCCCACTTGCATTACGTCATATTTGGCTTGGAGTCTGTAGAGTTGTCCACGTCCACGAACAAGGTTTGTGATCTCGACTGAGCCTACATTACCTCCTCGTCTCTTCTGCGATCGATTTGTATGCAAGCATCACCCACGAGGGGAGGAGGGAGAGAAAGCAACCGTGAAAGTGTGTGGGACACTGCATGTCATATTTTATGTTCCCATACGAGATCCGCCTGTGTGGAAAACCGTCACTTTCCCTGCAGCTGCTTCAACGCATTTCGCGCCACTCCCTGTGCACCCCTCAGTTTTCTCCTCCAGCACATCACGTCCCCACTTAAGACTGTCGGTGTTCACCCATGTGGGAAAAATGTCCTGTATGATCAACATGAGGACCAGCGCGAAGTTAGTAGGGCAAGTGCCACTTTGAAGAAGCGATTCCTTCTCATGTGATGTCATGTAGCTGCTGTTAAAATGTTGAAGTTAGTAGGGCACCGCCCTAGCTGCCGTATGGGCAACTCCAGCCATGTATCTTATGACAGGCAATGTACGCTATGTATTATATATTGCATAGTGGTTTTAACGCTGTCTTGCCAAATTTTATTGAGGTGAATCTACCGCCCGCCGCACGGTGTGACTTCCATATCGATCTGACCTGCCACGCGAGCTTGAGGATGGCTCGACGTATTACGTGACCTCAGTTAGCCGCGGGGTGACGCCGGTTTTGACCTGAATTGTCGACTGAATTGCATCTGACTGACCTGAAGGCTAACGTGAGGCATTGTTGAACCCTGGAATTGACCTGATCTACGGTGTGACGCTGACATTGGCCTGGCCTGTCTTGTGACGCAGAAGCTCGTGACGCAGATCGGCTTCACTTGTGACGCAGATCGGCCTGTCTTGTGACGCAGATCGGCCTGCCTTGTGACGCAGATCGTCTTGTGTTGTGACGCAGATCGACCTGCATTGTGACGCAGATCGGCCTACCTTGTGACGCAGATCGGCCTGTCTTGTGACGCAGATTGGCCTGCCTTATGGCGTGACCATGGCTGATTTATCGTGGGCCGAGTCTGACGTAACGTGCTGCGTGACCCCAAGACTTACTTGACCTACCACGTGATTGCTGAGGTTTGTGTCCCTGACTGAACTGGTTTGCCAGATGACTATTGGTGGATAGCTTAGTATTGCAGCTATTGGAAACTAACGACTTTAACTCCTGCAATGCCATTATCCCCGCAAATTTGCAGTGCTCAACTCAATATGCAATATCCACTTTTTGTTTGACAATACCAACCATGCAATCTGCAACACCAGTTTGCAAATTATTTTTCCATGTATGCGTGTCAAATTGAGATTAATCTCACTTATCATATAACTCGAATAATGTGACATGTCGCGTGACGCTGACCCGACATGTCACGTGACACGGCTACCGACCTGCTCCACCAGGTCCCCCTGGTCTGACCTGACCCGACCCATCTGCAGCATGATGCCGCGCAGCTGGCTGGCCGATCGAGGCGTCAGCTGTCTGCTGGGCACCGGAAGCGCGCTAGCGCGCAACCCGGCCCTGCAGCGTGCCTTCGAGCGCACCTATGGCGCCCCGCTGCAGATGGCGGGTGAGGTCAGCGCCGCGTACGGCGCCGCGCTGGCCGCCGCCAGCTACGTCTAACACCACCTACGCTAGCGCCACCTGCAACGCGCGGTCGCCTGCTAGCGCCATCTGCAGTGCGCTGAAGACCAGCCGCGCCGGACTGCTAGCGCCACCAGCGGGGTGCCGATTGAGCTGACCGCTTTGGTTTGCCTTGCTAGCCAGGGGTCATTCGTGCCGTACGTGGAGACTGCCGAGGCGGGGGAGGAGGGTGTCTGGACCATGTTGTGGGAGTAAATTCAATACTAGGCCTGTGCTGCATATGAGATGTTCCAGTCTCAAAACGATAGGTACCAAACGACGATGTAGTCGACATGCCTGCAAACCCAAATTATCAATCGACCAACCAGTGTCAAATCCGTCGTGAGACCCCAAGGTATGGGAGTGGATCTCACCTGAATGGTTCACGCTGACCAATGCAGCTCGAGCTAGGCTCGTGGCGAATCTAGATTCTTGCTGTGACCACAGTTTTGAACTGAAGGGCCAAGCCCATAGTCATGGTCATGGTCATGGTAGATCTGGAGTCTATTTGGAGTCTGATTGGCGCTGATGGCCAGGTCTGGATTCTGGAGCCTGGAGTGGGCATTGACCAGCCCAAACTCCAGCTTCGCTCGCTGCGTTTCCGTGTGGATCGCCACGTAGGCTTCTGTATTGACCTGGCAGATGGCCGCATGAGTAGTGCATGGTCACAGCCCCAAAGCAGTGGAAAGGACTGATGCCCGAACACGCAGTAAAGTAGCATTAGTGCAAAGCTCGTGCAGTCGTAGTGTCGCTGCTGGTAGATGGCTGTGTAGTACTTAAGGCTGTTGCAAGAGTACTTCAGCATCCATGTTGTTGGAGTGGATGTCTTACTTGCCAGCTACTATTTATCTACTTGCTAGTGGTCAAAAGTGCCAGACATTGGCTATCTAGACATAATCGTTGACGTGTTTATTGAGTGGTTGGCAGCAGAAGGGTCACTATAAATACCTATCTGTGGTTATTGTGGTAGTCTTCGAGGCCGTCCTCAGGTTGGTTGTGTTAACACTACAGATAATACATTCATCCAAGCCACAGGGTTGAATAGAACTTAGTGTGAGATAGTGTGCAAATGAGATTCACTGAACAGTTGGCTCGTGAACATTGATACGTGCCCGTCGTGATTATCTTTGAGGTCTGTTGGTAACGAACACCCGGTATAGTGGTAGGTGAAGCGAACATTGTCTGCGGTCTGTTCGTAGCGAACATCCGGCAGAGTGGATGGGGTGAGGGGGGGGGGGAGGTGAAGCGAACGTTGTCTGCGGTTTGTTGGTAGCGAACACCCGTCAGACTGGGGGGCGAAGCGAATATTGATCGGTGTGCTTGTTAGTAATGATTGTGATGGGTGTATGGATATCTTGAACCGCAGCAACTCAGTCGGCGCGGCACTAATTCCGACCGCAAGGTCGTCGGTTCGAATCCCACAACCGGCGGTATTTCAGAGTCGATTCGCGACCGCTCCGCGCGAGATGCTGGCGACGCTGTGCCGTCCAGCAGTCGCGGTGGGCTGTAAAGCAACACAGGGCTGGATGCTGGATGCAGAGTGCACTACCAAGTGCCAACTGTGAGATTGGAGGGTGTTGTGCACCGATGCCTGGCGTCAGCAAGTGCCGCGGCTCGTGCAGTGTGCCGTGACGGAGCCATGTATCATGTCAAATGTGCCGTGACGGAGCCATGTATCATGTCAAATGTGCCGTGACGGAGCCATGTATCATGTCAAATGTGCCGTGACGGAGCCATGTATCATGTCGAATGTGCCGTGACGGAGCCATGTATCATGTCAAATGTGCCGTGACGGAGCCATGTATCATGTCAAATGTGCCGTGACGGAGCCATGTATCATGTCAAATGTGCCGTGACGGAGCCATGTATCATGTCAAATGTGCCGTGACGGAGCCATGTATCATGTCAAATGTGCCGTGACGGAGCCATGTATCATGTCAAATGTGCCGTGACGGAGCCATGTATCATGTCAAATGTGCCGTGACGGAGCCATGTATCATGTCAAATGTGCCGTGACGGAGCCATGTATCATGTCAAATGTGCCGTGACGGAGCCATGTATCATGTCAAATGTGCCGTGACGGAGCCATGTATCATGTCAAATGTGCCGTGACGGAGCCATGTATCATGTCAAATGTGCCGTGACGGAGCCATGTATCATGTCAAATGTGCCGTGACGGAGCCATGTATCATGTCAAATGTGCCGTGACGGAGCCATGTATCATGTCAAATGTGCCGTGACGGAGCTCTGTCAAATGGTGACGGAGCCATGTATCATGTCAAAAGTGCCGTGACGGAGCCATGTATCATGTCAAATGTGCCGTGACGGAGCCATGTATCATGTCAAATGTGCCGTGACGGAGCCATGTATCATGTCAAATGTGCCGTGACGGAGCCATGTATCATGTCAAATGTGCCGTGACGGAGCCATGTATCATGTCAAATGTGCCGTGACGGAGCCATGTATCATGTCAAATGTGCCGTGAGGGGCATTATATGTCAAATGTGCCGTGACGGAGCCATGTATCATGTCAAATGTGCCGTGACGGAGCCATGTATCATGTCAAATGTGCCGTGACGGAGCCATGTATCATGTCAAATGTGCCGTGACGGAGCCATGTATCATGTCAAATGTGCCGTGACGGAGCCATGTATCATGTCAAATGTGCCGTGACGGAGCCATGTATCATGTCAAATGTGCCGTGACGGAGCCATGTATCATGTCAAATGTGCCGTGACGGAGCCATGTATCATGTCAAATGTGCCGTGACGGAGCCATGTATCATGTCAAATGTGCCGTGACGGAGCCATGTATCATGTCAAATGTGCCGTGACGGAGCCATGTATCATGTCAAATGTGCCGTGACGGAGCCATGTATCATGTCAAATGTGCCGTGACGGAGCCATGTATCATGTCAAATGCCTGCGTTATGAGCGTGTGGCGGCGGTATAATGCCTTCACAACACGGAGGTTTGATATTGGTGGGAAGGGCAGCTGGGCAGGGCAGCCTGGGCAGAACAGGACAGGGCAGAACAGGACGGGGCCACCGTGGCAGCGAGCCTTGTAATCAGTTGCGACCAATACGTTGTTGAGGGGACACTGGTCATTGTGCCACTGGTCACTGGTCATTGAGGGGACACTGGTCATTTTGCCACTGGTCACTGGTCATTGAGGGGACACTGGTCATTGTGCCACTGGTCACTGGTCATTGAGGGGACACTGGTCATTATGCCACTGGTCACTGGTCATTGAGGGGACACTGGTCATTGTGCCACTGGTCACTGGTCATTGAGGGGATACTGGTCATTGTGCCACTGGTCACTGGTCATTGAGGGGACACTGGTCATTATGCCACTGGTCACTGGTCATTGAGGGGACACTGGTCATTGTGCCACTGGTCACTGGTCATTGAGGGGACACTGGTCATTTTGCCACTGGTCACTGGTCATTGAGGGGACACTGGTCATTGTGCCACTGGTCACTGGTCATTGAGGGGATACTGGTCATTTTTTGTTAGCTATTTACATGTAGTGCCCATTGGTGTAC
The DNA here is from genome assembly GCA_034440615.1 of Ashinkailepas kermadecensis. Classification (NCBI taxonomy): domain Eukaryota; kingdom Metazoa; phylum Arthropoda; class Thecostraca; family Neolepadidae; genus Ashinkailepas; species Ashinkailepas kermadecensis. The sequence continues at coordinate 1,526,932 of JAOTOM010005177.1, forward strand.
TTTCAATTGTAAGGCAACCAGACATGTTCCACCTGCCCACCTCCCCCCCCCCCCTCCCACCACTATCCTCAGGTGGGCCCATGTATGCTGCCCATATATCTGGCACTTTTGTCACGTTGAAATGCAGTAGCTAGGCTGTGGTTGTATACGTTGCGCACTGTTCTCACTGCTGCCTTAGTGTTGTGTTCGACTCGGCAGGTGATAGTGCTCTATAGTTCCATGTAGTGTGCTGATGACGAGTCACGCCAGAGTCACTGTAGAGTCGTGCCGGGGCCTCACTGACCAGCGAACGCGGCAGTCACTTGGACAACGGACCGGCTCTGCGGCGGAAAACGGGTCTGGCGAGTTTGGCCTCGCACATTCGGAGTGCGTGAACGGTGTGAAGACGAGGAGTCCCAGTTACGGAGTAGTCGTGGTGATAGCCGCTTTCGACGTCGGTTGCGTTCTAGGGCCTTTGCCTTCTAGGTGCGGCCGTAGGTGGAATGTCGCCGAGGGCGGTGTTGTTGCACACCCTCAAGTAGGTATTGCCGACAGAAAATTGGTACTGCAAAGTGAGGCAAACGTTTGTGTTCAGCGAGTTGGTGTTAGCACTTGCAACACCTGCAATAATATATAATAGTATGTGTAGCAAGTTTGTGTTAGCATTTGCAACACCTGCAATATCACTTGCAACACCTGCAATAATATCTGCAGTATTATGTTGTAGCATGTCGGTGTAGCAGTTGCAATACCTGCATTACAATGTATTCTTTATGCATGGATGCAGCCGTGCTCAATATGTTGAGGAAATCACGATCGTAGTTATAATTCCATGTACCAACAAATGACGTCGGAAAATGGGCATCGTCAGTGTTTGCTCTGGGCTACGGGTGCAGCCTATATGAGAAGTGCCTGGATAGCGCAACGAATTACAAACGTGCCGCCCTATTTGTTTGTCTGTGGTTTTTGAGATTTGCCGAATATATTGCAAGCGCAACATACTTTCTTTGCACCGGTGTACCGATGCTAGGTTACGCACTGACCGAGCACGATAGCCTGGCATGCTTTGTATGGACGCCGCTAGTGACAGCCCGGGATTATGGGGAACGCGTGCAAATGATGAAGACTTAAAGCGGGTGAGCAGAGCACGGCCGGCTAAGAGCGGATGTCGTGACCGAGGAGGCCACCACTTGGCAGGGAAGCACCCAGAATGCTATTATGGGAGTCCAGAACGGGCAGGTTGCGCCTATGACTATGAAAGCTGCGTGTGCTTGGGGACGGGTGGATCAAAGGGGACGGGGCATGTGCTCCCATTCCTACGAGGAAAGGCGGCATCCCACTTACTGGAAAAAGGCGGCTCTTGAGGGATGCTTGAGTGCACCCCTTCAGTTTTCAGCCGAAAGCATCGCTTTGAGTATTCCAGCGACACTAGTTCACCCCCTTGATTTCTTTTTCAACCAGTGCCTCCAACGGCACAGAGGACTGCGAGGGGCTTCCACTTTACAGGGAACCTCCAACCAAGAGGGGTCTCCTTTCGGGTCGGAGGCCACCTTGGAACCCATGAAAATGGCGCCCTTGGCTGACATCCGCTGAGTGAGGGGGGGGGGGTAAGTCGAGTGCCTGAAGGGACGCATTTTCTGGCCAAAGATTTATCTTTGGTATGGAAATGCGGCGCCTATAAGCGCCGCATTTCCATGCTCGCGGTGCCCCCTATATCCGCCCCCGTGCCTGGGAACTGCATGTCGGTAGATTATCCCTGAAGTCAACCTGCAGTCAGATGTTGAGTACCTTCAATGATTTTAAGCATCGACATAGGAAGATAGCGGGGGAGGCTGGAGGGTAATACACAACTTTAGCTTCAATGTGTCGGGAATGTCGTGACATTACTTTAGTATGTCGCATCCCAGTGCGCTCTCCACGTGTGCTCAATTTATCCCGATGCTTGTGACATAGGCGCGTATCCCGGGACGCTCCTCCCATGCACCTTCACATGACAGCACGCGCGGAGTACACTGCCTGCTTAAATAGGCAAGGTGTGGTGAATATTCATTCATTCCACATGTGGTAACAATTGATCTTGAAGATAGTTATATATTTTACTTTGAATTTTAGCAATGGGAATTGCAAATCAGAATTGTAAAATAATAATTTCGAATTGTAAATCAGTAAGTGTAAAATAATTTATATTTTGATTATATGCTTATATTTATTTACTTCTTGTCACCAAGGATCGGCAGTTGCTTTACCTACTCAAGGTCGGTGGATGTGCAGTGAGCATCGTGATACGTAGTTAGGCGTATAATAGAGGACGTTGCCCAGGTGAGTAAGCTGCCGATATATTCAGCTCTGGCTTGTAACATGTACTCTTAAGAGCAAGTCAGGCTCAAGTTCATGTGAGGTGAAAATTGGAATAAATTTGCTTTAGTGTGCGCCATAATAGCCGATGCGCGGTAGAAATGGGTTGAAGCGTGCGCTACTACGCACAAATAAGCTGAAAAACCAAAATATTAGTTGAATTTACAATTATTTTGGCCTCGATGTTGTACGATTAGCCAGAAAATATCCATACTTGCTGCATTTTTGGCATATCTAACATGCTGTAGCTCCTGTGAGGAGAAATATGCCGTCCTCATTGAACACATCTCATCTACACCAAAATAGAAATAAAAATATTAGATGTTCCATCCACTGATGAAAGTTTATGGGATCAATTATGTTTAGCATCATATGTAGGAATAGTTTCACATAGGTATTCTCAGTATCCTAGTGCTTAGCTTTATGAAATGCTTTGCTCCTTGGTTTAACATATCTACCTTGGTGCCTGATGCGCCCTAAAACCCAAATAACCAACCAACCTAGGTAGGTACCCCAGGGCTTTCTCAATATTGCCAGAATATAATTGTTTACCTATATCAGAGCATAAGGCATGACATGGCTATGTAGTGAAAATAGGCCACACACCTGTCAACCAATGCTGTTATTCATAGTATTTACTGTTGGAAATAACATCAGTTTACTATGCTCATCAGTATAGTAAACTATGCTCTATGCATTTACTATGCTCATCAGTGGGATGTTAGTAGCTCAGTGGTTAAGCTGAGCGTCTGGCATGCCAGAGGTAAAGGGTAAGAGGCAGGCAGTGCCATATCACCTCAGCTACTGACTGTTGTAAAGCCACAACCAACCCAAATGGAAAGGGATGTTGCTGTATTTCCTTAATCATGAAATATTTCCTTGTTGCCTGACTTCCAGAAGAGAGTAGCTTGAATATCCAGTTTGATCAGTATCTAAGCTTGCTATGTAGCTGCCTGTCCCAGAATGCATATTACAAAACTCAAGGTAGGTATGATTATATAACAGTTAAGCTAAATGCTGGTGTTAGTGTTGTAACATTGTTGTTGTGGTGCTATGTTTTAGTGCATTGCCATCACATTTAAGCATATACCTAAATAATCAGAGTGTAGAACTTGTATGGTGGGCTGTTTTCACAGAAATTGTCTCCATTGGTATTCACAATTTGCAGTAGAAAATGGCATCACTAGATAATAAGTTATTATGGATTATGTCCAGGATTAATTTGTAGAATGTAAATTCCCCATGATTTTCTGGGCAATTACTTGCCACCCAGACTGCAAAGTATGGCACTTTCAGCAAGCTTCTGTCAGTGCTGGGTGGGAGGCCAACAGTGAGGCTTGTGCTGCAATTGTTGCTGGTACAGCTACCCAGTGTGGGTGGGCTGATAATCCAGGCAATTAACACAACTTCAAAAATCGCAAGAGCAAGAAAATTGCAACAATTGGAGAAAACTGCTTGTCTCAGTTGATGCTGCCCAATTGGTTTAATCCACAAAAAATCCCCTGCTGCCAAACTCAGTTCAGTGTCCCATGCAGTTCAAAATGGTTGGGCAGGAAGTGCTGGAGGCTGCTTGTGCTTAAATCATGTATGTGCTTTTTTGTATTGACTTCATGTGTAAGATGTGTATGTAGAAAATGCTCTTGCCTTATGCCTCTTTATTTTCTTCCTTGGTTTTTTTTTTGCATTTGGTATGTATTCAATATCCATGGTGCATTTTTGCCCTTCCAGTGCATTTTGTTGCAGTTTGTTCCATGGCTGATTAGCCTTATGCCATTTGCCATACTTTGCACTATGGGGTGACACACTTCTGTAGGCTTTAAGTGACCCATACCTGTAGGTTTAGGTGACACAACATCTGTAGGTTTTGGGTGATCAAACAACCATTGGTTTTAGGTGATTGAGCATCCATAGATTTTACAGGATCCAGTATCAATTGGTTTCAGGTGACCAAGCATGTTGGACACTGCATGAAGTTGATTCATCTCAAGGCCCAAATGGTACATTATGCTTGCCATTAATGCACTGACATGGCCACCCAGTAGCTCGTCCCAGCCTTATCGGGCCAGCTGCCAACTGCCCCTCCCAGCCTGGGGCTAAATGCAAGCAAGTGAAGCGACTCAAACCCTGTGCTGCCAGAACATGGGAGACCAGTGCAGGCCAGCGCTCTAACCAACTGCGCTACCGGGGCAGTACTTAACTGTCACTTACCAGCAGTTAAGAGACAACAGGTCTTCAGTCAAAGGATTGTTGATCAGTGGAATAGTCTGCCTGCTGATGTTGTGCCTGTGGGGACTCCCTCATTGAATGTATTTAAAAATAGGGTGGACAACTATTTTAGGTTGCAAAATCTTATTTTTGAGTTATAAGGGTGGTGGATGGGATGATATCTATGCTTGATGGGTGTGAACTGTACAGGGCCCTGTTGGTGTGGATGGAGTCTGACAATTATTTTTGACCATGCTGATAAATTGAGTAGTATACTAGCTATATAGGGTACATTAAACCACTAGTATTATATTATACTATATAGGGTGTACCTAGCAGTGTATTCAGCATGAACCTTTGGGTGTGTGATGCTGATGAGATTGGCTATGGTAGCACAATAGGGCATGATTGGAGGAGTTTGTAATTGTTGCAGTGTGATATGCAATATCAGGTGAATGATGCTAGATATGCTGGGATAATTAGTTGACTTGGAACTTGCGATAATGGATTGATTGGGGTGTGAGCATGTACTTTTCTGGTATCTTTTCAAGATAGGCTTGACCCAGATGGGCCCCTGTGGCTTCGATTAAGCCTTAACACTTTATGACTTTATGGGTGTTTTCTCTAATGTAATCTATGAACTGGATTAAGATGTCACCACTGATGTCCTCTGTGAATGCTTACTTTTCAGTTTGCAAGCAAAATAACACCAAAAAAGCTCTTGAGTTAGGTAATATAGCATACAAAATAATGCCAACAAAAAAAAAACAAAGAAATGCAACATAACAACCTAACCTAGCACAGCATCTATGAAGAAAATAAATACAAAATTTGAAGAATTAAAATCAATCCTTTTCCTAAAATTTGTACAGCTCAAAAGAACAGCCTAATCTAGCCTAACTTGGTTTTGAAGAACAACAATTTTCCAAATGAAAAATAAACCTAACCCAGTCTAGCCTAATGAAACCCAACACCATTGTTTGCTTGATGGAGGTAAGATGTGTAAAACTTCTTGTGAATAACTTAAACCACAATAACGCCTAAATAACCAATCAAGCATCTGTAAATTAGGTTAGGTTGCATATACTAGTATATTATCTATTATGATATTGTCCACACTTCCCAGCAAGGCATTTGCATCCACTATCACAAAGGTTGCATGACTTAGAATAGTGGCAGACCTGAACAGATGCTTTGCTATTGTAAGCAAGCAAAGGAGAAATGTGAGAATCCAGAATAATTGTCAATCTTATTGATTTGTTTTGACATAATTGCAGGACTATCTAAAGTGTCATGCTTTTAGCATGATTTACTTTGGAATTCTTGATTGCAACATGCCATGTTTTATCAGCAAAATAACAGGTTCCAATTTTAATGTTTTGGTTATTTCTTTTTGTATTGACCATGTGATGGAGATTTCTAAAGCCATCCAGCCATAGCTAATCAAAAGGTAGTTTGCTGTGTCATTGTGAGTACAATATTGTGAATGGTTCAATACGTTAATGTGCCATGTGAAATACATCCAGAATAGCTGGGTGCAATTCATGAAGTGAAACAATAAACAGCACAGCTGTTTATTGTTTATTGGGTGTTCACGAAGCACTTTATGCACATTCACCGTTAATAGCGCCACCCGCACTGTTTCGCCATTGGGCCTCATAATTGGGGAATGTCCCAAGTGGTGCGAGTGTTGAACCCGGGACCTTTGGTACCCAGAGCTCAACATCATCACAGCTGGACATCATCTTATCATAAATTAGTGGCCACATATCTCCCCATGGTACATCCAGGTCTTATCATTCAGTTGCTGGTCTCCATGGTAAATTTCCCTGATTTATTGTTTTGCTTTTGGTACTGTGACCTTAAAATAGCCAAATGTTGTCATTGAATGTTGAGGACTGTGTTTATAAACTTTATGTGCTATCCCCAACTGCTACCTGAAGTTCATATTTATAAAAGAACTGCATCAATGGTGGATAGTGTTATTGATAATGTTTTGCAATGTAGTTAACCATTTTTTCCTTCTCACATTCATATATTTCAGTTCAAAACAACAACCAAAGTAAGTTGTTTTATGTCAGGAGCCAGGGCCACTTCCTGAATTCACTTCCACTAAAGGTAGCAGGGTTAAAGTGGAACCAGGGAGGTAGCTGGGAATTGTTATTGCGAAGGGGCCACCGTGGCGACCTCGAAGACGATTACGTACGGAGCATGGCTCGGCCCTTTGGGCCGCGTCAGGGGCCGTGTGAGCCCGGGGGAGTGGCGGAGCGACTACCCCGTCGCCAGCTAATAGTGATTTTACCATTTGCATTTCTACGTTTACCCTATTCCGGTAGGGAGGGGATTTGTCTCCCACATTGGTTGTTGTGTCTCATTCCCAAACCCAGTTTGATGGAAGCATGAAGCTTAGTGACTTTTCCTAATTTCCTAACACTTTTTTCATGTTGTACCAACATTTTGTCATCGCTTGTAAGAGGTGGCTCCAGGAGCCATAATTCGGAGGCACCTCCGGGAAAATTTTGTGCAAATATAGGAATTGTACAGTGGGGCAGGGATGGCTGCGTGGTTAAGGTGTTGAGCTCTGGGTACCAAAGATCTCTGGTTCAACACTCGCACCATTCAGGACGTTTCCCAATCCCGCGGCCCACCGGCGGAACAGTGTGGGTGGCGCCATTAGCCGTGATCGTGCATGAAGTTCGTCGAGAACCACCCAATAAACAAGGAATTGCACAGCCATTGGAATACATTCATTGTTTTGCTGTTCAAGTGACTAATTTGGAATTAAACCGTGCAACTACTGCCTTGTTTGCCTATGGACTTGCTCATTCCAAGCCTAGTGTCCGGGACAGATCGGTGGGTGGTGGAATGGGTAACATGTCACGAGTGTCCGGGACAGATCAGTGGGTGGTGGAATGGGTAACATGTCACGAGTGTCCGGGACAGATCAGTGGGTGGTGGAATGGGTAACATGTCACTAGTGTCCGGGACAGATCGGTGGGTGGTGGAATGGGTAACATGTCACTAGTGTCCGGGACAGATCGGTGGGTGGTGGAATGGGTAACATGTCACTAGTGTCCGGGACAGATCGGTGGGTGGTGGAATGGGTAACATGTCACTAGTGTCCGGGACAGATCGGTGGGTGGTGGAATGGGTAACATGTCACTAGTGTCCGGGACAGATCGGTGGGTGGTGGAATGGGTAACATGTCACTAGTGTCCGGGACAGATCGGTGGGTGGTGGAATGGGTAACATGTCACTAGTGTCCGGGACAGATCGGTGGGTGGTGGAATGGGTAACATGTCACGAGTTTTTAAAGTGAAAAATCGCTTACGTTGCCTTCGGAAAGTTGAGGATGGAATGAATTCAGGACAAATTGTAATAGTGCACCGCAACAAGTGATGGAGCCAGAAGACTCCCAGGGGGCGATTAGAGATGTTCAGGACGTACCGTATGCAAACCACTACAGGCAAAGGCGCGATGACGGCGACGCTTTGCAAATGACTGATAAAGAAGGAATGGAGTGAATTGAGGACAAACGATGGCAATACATTGCACTCAGTGGCGAAACTAGGAGATTTTCCAAAGGACCAATACTTGTACTAGCCTTCGAACTCTGGCCTGACAGGATCTCGACAGTATGTTTCCCTGGCCACACTTCTGGTTAAGAAACCTCACGGTAGTATTGATATTATGTAAGAATGGCTAAATAATAGGTATTTGTGGCACTGACCGCAATGAAAAGGACCAGCCGCAAAGACAAATGACATCCACCTCTCCTTGGGATCCGACTACGCCATTGGCTGTCTTACATGTGCATGTATTGACAGAAAATGGCATTTTGGATCAAATCAGTGTGTTATCAGGTGGACCATTAAGAATGATTCATGGCCACACATGTACAATTTTACAGTTGTAAAATGCAAACAATCCCGAATAGTTTTCATCAATTTCCTTCCCTTTTTTACCTTCTTGCTTCGAAATTTCAAAACTTTATAAATTTTGATGTTATAAAGGTGTATATTAGACCAGTATATTTCACTTAAGCTGTCCGGTTTTGAAATTGGCCCAGTAGGCTCCGTGGTCTGAGCGGAGTGGATTTCTCCTCCTTCAGTTGTAGTCAAAGATAACCCCACCGGAATATAGTTAATGACATGAATTTAGCAGTTTATTTTGTTCGTATTTCAACATTATTGTACGCTTGTCTTGTTTTCAACATCTCTGGATGTGATCTTTAGTTCTACTGCTTTGACCAGGCACTGCACCCAAATAGCAGCCAGCATGTGGGTGCTGGGTTTGCTTCTACAGCAGATAATAATGATATCACAGGAGATTGAGCAACCGATAACATTTGAGGTCTTGCATGTATGTTGATGCACGTGCACCTGGTAAAAACAATCGTGCATTTCTGAGACCATATTGTCATGAAAAAACCTGCAGTTGATGTTGGTGGGTGTTTATGAGTGGGGCAGGCACTGCAAAGCCATCATTACATGCTCATTACCGTGATCTTTGTAGCTTAGCCTAAATTAAGTATTGTGTTGTCCCTTTGATACTGTAATGCTATTGGTTCATCACCCATGCCAGATTGGAGAATCATTATGCTGTGCCAATATGTCTCCATAGTCAAGCCATAGTTAACGACTCTTGACATTGTGCTTGCAGTTGTATGTTTGGGAAGTCTTGTTCCTTCTTTCTAACGGTGTGATGTTTATGTCGATTGTGCACCTGCTCACTGTTTACTATTCTGGACAGTGATACACCCACGTCTCATGGGCTTCAAATTACTGTCGCCTGTGCCTGAGCCCAAAAGTGGAGGTAGCGCGTCAAATGACGCACGTTGGCCGATTCAATATGGAGATAATTCGCTCACTTTATTGCTTTTCGGCCGGTGTTTGGAGTCTGCTGACGTCACGGGAGCCCCGCGTCCTTCGGCGGCGGCGAGTGAAATGTCGCTTACCCCCCCCCCTCCCCTCCTACCTGCCGCCGCGCTCGAAGCAATGTACACGGATGTCGTGTTTTGAAATCTACAGGTTGAGTTACTCAACGTGAGTATCTCCCAGGGAAGTGAACCTGATGGTCGCTGCATGACCTCCGGTCGATGTGCCCCTAAACCCAAATAACTAACGAACCTGACACGCTCAACTTGAGTATGTCAGGTTCATTTCAGATGAGTTTTGGCTGAGCCACGGTATTTGAAAATCTTGCTTGTCGTGCTCGGGGAATAATTTGTTAATCCGGGGGGGGGGGGGTAATTCAACATAAGAGAGGCACGTGTCTCTCCGAGTGTGCAAAACAACGCCTTGGCAACGTACAATTTCCGTTGTTTGCGGAGGGGAAATCAAGGCTGGCCGTCATCCTGCCTGTGTCTGATACCGTCGGGCCATGGTGGACATCCGACAGGTCGTCGGGACTGTGGGTGAGATGCCGTCGGGTATCTCCTATCCTGTGCAATAGGTGCAGCGAAGTGCATCGGTGACATCTCACATTTGACATTCGGTGTACTCTAACATTCTCACCTTCGGTACATTCTCACCTTCACAGTTGAATGGATCAGACGAAACATTCTCCAAAAAGGCGCCTGACGCCGCTCTTGCCGAAAACATACTTTTCAGGCGAAAAGGCTCTCGCATGTCTCACGAGAGTTAACGTAGCCCCATAGTTGATGAGCCTCCTTCATACGAGCCCTGGACGGCCTCTGAAAATTACGCGCACTGTAGGGGGGCGGGGGGCGGATTCCGCCCCCTAAGATCTCGGGTCCTATTTAAGCTAGAGTAACGAAATTCTCAGGGTGGATGTATACGGTAGTGAACTACATTGTGTGCAAATTTCATGGCCTTTGGTCAATGTCTTCAAAGTCAAATTAGGTCACATATGTCACAATTTGCTCGTTTTGCGAGGCTTGGCTTGTCATTGTTATGGATCATTGTGATTGTGCTTAAATGCTCCAAAATGGGCATCAATGGTGTTTTGGACATGACTAATGATGCAATACGGATGTTAGGCCCGACATTTGACCTCGAGTAACCTATATAGCATCACTTTATCAGGTCAGTTACCTATTCCAGTTACCGGAACCAGGCCGCACGCCCGACTGCTCCGTCGGGCGGCTCGGCGCAATCGACTTCGCGAAGAAAGGAGTGAAGTACATGAATGAAGTATGGAAACGCTTAGGTACACAGCGACAAGCAGTAGTTTTCAGGATGTATAGGGAGTAACATGCAAAATGACATCAATCGCATGACAGTCATTTGCATTTATGACAACATTCCAGTTGACCAAGTTTGGTTCCATTAACCTGTCATGAACTTGACCTGACTTGACCTCGGTGACCTGATATGACCTTGGAACTATATAACATAACAATATACATCAAACAAGTCGCTAGTGTTGCCAAGAACACTTCCCTTTTGTTGATGTACGGGAAGCGCATCAGCGCCGATTTTTGTGGTCTGGCGCTACGAATTTTTTTTTGCTTTAACGGCCTCAAACTCAAATTTTCGGCCGATTTCCGTTTTTCTTGCTTTAAAAGACGCGCCGGACATTTCTAAGCAGGTTCGAAAAAAAGCGTATATCGACAGGTAAAATCGGGAGTTATGTACGAAAAACCGGAGGGGTGGGCGGATTTCGCCCCCCCTCCAGTGCGCGTGTTAAAGGATCAACGTCGGCAGCAACCCCTTACCCTCATTATTACCCACCCAGAACGCGCATCTGATACGCATACTAAATATAATCTTACGTCGTGTGACAAATGTTCTTCAGTATTGGCTGCCAGCTGTGGTAAAGCACGGTCGAATGGCTTCAAGAATACAGACGGTAGACGCCAAGCTTGTTGCGATGAGACGCAAACTGGAAAATATGTCTGAACATCTCTCCGAATAATCCTTCTCGGAGCCGTCCCTGACCAACGTTGAGATTTGAAAGGGTGATGCGAAAATCATCTTGGAAAAGTTAACAAATTTCAGCATGATCACTCCAAGGCCTTGAAGGGAGTGATTATGGGTTCAAGAGTTACAAAAAAAAATCAGGGGAGAGGAACTTTGTGCCAGCCCATTGACGTAATATGGTTATGCGTATCAGGAACTCAAGGAACAGGAAGTATCCTCGATGTTTAAATAATTTTGGGTAGTGAAATGAAGGCGCAGCATCCTTTTATGTTGGATATGAATATTTGCAGTTTTTCTTTATTACAATCCATCGCAATTTCTCCAGAAAAATATTCCTTTGGAGCAGAAAAAATATGTACTGTTGGCATGAAGACAAACCCAGCCTTTCGAGGTAATTATATTAGCTCTAGCATTGTTTAATGGCCCAACCAGGCAATTCATTCCATGAATTTCGAGTGAAGTTTATGGCAGCGTCTGGTGAGCCGACCTAGTGAAATAGCCCTGAACGACGGTATATTGCCAAAATAGTCGACGCCTCGTAAAACCAATAACCCGCCGACCTTGGAACAGAGAGGATGTTGCCAACAGTGGACGCCTCGTACAACCAATAGCCCACCGACCCGGGTGCGGAGGTGATGTTGCCGTTGTGTAAGGCGCGATCGCCAGCCATCTCCCCCCTCCCGTCCGGCCCCGACCGGCGCTCGTCGATCAGCGAGATGTGACACGCGCCGTCTGGCAGGCCGGTGTTGGGGGCGGTGCCGCGGTCACGTGGTCACTTGGTCACGTGTCTGAGGCGCCGCACGGGCAGCGTCTCCAGGCGACGCGGACGGCGACGCCTGGCAACAGTCGAGCCGGAAGTGGCGGCGCGCCGCCAGTGTGTTGTGTCAGCCGCGCTGAGCCCCGCCCCCGACGACCCGACGACGCGGCAAGCTCCGCCCACCGGGCGGTGGCGCGAGTTACTCTCGGGGTCGGCGGCCGGCTCTGGCCCGCGTCTGTAGTGTGCAAGACGGGAGTGGAAAACAAGCCGGTCCTTGATTTTTCTTATCCAAAAAGAGGTCGCGGTAGCTCAGTCGGTAGGGAGTCGGACTCTTTGTCGTAAGATCGTGGGTTCGCATCCCACAACCGGCGAGATTGCCGAGTCCACCCGCGACCAACCGTGTGAGAGGTTGGCGACGCTGTATGACCCGCCAGTCGGATGTGTAGTAAAAGAACCCAAGTACGTTTCTTATCCAAAACATTATCTTCTCTTCTTGCTCGGAGGTTGAATGGTGGTGTTTGACATAAACAGACAACTTATTGCCCTTTGACACAATGCCCAAAACAAACGGGAAGTACGGAGGGCAGTACCCGATGTCACAAGCAGAACACAATTTATCCACCCGAAATTGCATGGGTCCCAATTTTTGCTTTCCAACTCCGTAATTTCACAATACAAATCCGGTGCCAGTTCCAATGCGGTGGTCAGACCACCGCATTGGAACTGGGGTCAGGGGTGCGGTCGGTGGCTAATGTGACGTGACGTGACGCGACGTGACTGACGCGGAGGCCATAACGTCGTGTGGTGACGCGTCGGTTGGCGGGTCCGTATCGTGCGCGTTGCGCGGGTACGCGAAGTACGCGGCCGGGGTGCCAACCCACACCCAACCACCGACGGACGGCCGTCGGCGCCACGGTGGCGGTGCCGCGGTGTGAGCTCGCTGGGCTGACTGGGCCGGCGATGTGACGCCTTTGGTTCGGTCCGACGTGTGGCGGCGTGTCGTGTCGCTGGATGTTACGCATCCTCGTTCGGAGCGTCGCGCTCTGTGCCCTTCGCCACATCGTGAAATGGCTGGCCGGACGTTCCTGTCGGCCCTCATCTGACGATGCACTGACGTGCATCATCAGTGCATCCTACTGATGCGGTCATCACCGCATCACCGCATCTGATGCGGTCATCGTCTTCCCACCGGCGTCTCACCCCCAGTCCCGACCACCTGTCTGACGTCCACCGTGGTCCGACCCGACGGCATCTCACCCCCAGTCCCAACCACCTATCTGACGTCCACCGTGGCCCGACGGCCGCCGCCGTCGCCGTCATCTGCGCTGCCATCGACCCCGCTGCCGGCGAGTCGGCGCTTTCCGTGACCCCGCCCGCGCGCCCACTGCCCATCGCCGCCGCCGCTGCCGCCCCCGCCCCCGCCCCCGCCAGCCGCGGCGGCGGCGACCTCGGCCGGGCGTGCGACGCGTCGGCAGGCGGTCGGTCGGCGACCCGGCGTGCGCCGCGCCGCCCGACGCGCCGCCGCCTTTTTGTGGGCCGCCGCCAAGGCCGGTGCGTGGCTGGGTCGCTGGGTCGGCCGGCGTGCAGTCGGCGGCGCGCCGGCGTGCAGGGGCACATGACCCTCCGCCGTACCGCCGTACTGCCGCTGGGCGCGCAGTGATGTCGCGCTGCACGCCTTTCTCTTTTCGCCTGTCGCGTGACGATCCGTGGAGTTGTCACATGGTGAAGCGGCCGAGAGCTTGCTGGCGGGCGGCCCGTCGGTGGCGCCCCGCGCCAGTTACGTATATATCAGTGGTTCATCAGCTGTACCAGTTACGTATATATCAGTGGTTCATCAGCTGTACCAGTTACGTATATATCAGTGGTTCATCAGCTGTACGAGTTACGTATATATCAGTGGTTCATCAGCTGTACCGGTTACGTGAAGCAATTTCGCGTCTCTGTGGTACACTCGGTATCGGTAGGATGTTCGGGGGGTACCCTTAACTATGGCTGGCCCCTGGGAACGTAGGCTATGCTGCTCCACACAAATAATTACTGGTAGACTGCGCCGCTTCACAGTTATGCGTTGCGTGACAGTCCGCAAGTTTCACCACCGGTCAGCCGTAGGTATTCGCTTGTGCGGTCGTCGGGTGGTCATTTGCCCTGCAGCCATGCAGTGAGAAACACTACGCTGTTCCCGCCTTGCATTCCTCAGTCGGCCAAACAACATTGGCAGTTCAGCGATCGGTCCACCACTTGACCTCTGTAGACAAGCAGAGTTTGATCGCTGTGGATTTCGGACTTCGGCAACACAGAATGAGCTGGAAGTGTTGGAAGGAGCTCGGTTGGAAAGGATGTAGCGAAAGGAGAGGGGAATTTTATGATGGCAACGGAGGATTCTCCTACCCTACAATAATAACATAATTTCTAACTTTTACACTTTTTAGAACTTTAGTTCGAATTCTTGCTGGGGTGGCTTTATAAACCAGGATCCAATTGCTAAACAGACCTTGCTTGAGCCCTAGCCGCATCACCCGATCCATTGATTGCAGTTCTACAGTATATATTTGGCAAAATGCTTCACGTGCCGCTAATACATTCACACGGCCACCCCGGAAGCTCGCTCTTCCACATTATCGTGCCAGTTGCCAATTGACCCTCCTAGCCAGTGGCTAAAATCAAGCGCGTGAAGCAGCTCGAACCCAGCCTTTCAAGGACAGGAGAGACCAGCGCAGGCCAGTGCCCAAGCCAACTGAGCTACCGGGGCGGCGGATCCCAAGGCGGCACTTGCTTGCTTAATTCAGATTCATTGATTAATCGATTAACTACTTGCTTACATTACATCTGTTTCATTGATATTCACGCGTTGTTGAGCATGCGGCATATGTTGTATGATATGAATTATTTATTGTATATATTGTACGCTATATTATATATTGTACGCTATATGTATATATTGTACGCTATATTATATATTGTACGCTATATGTATATATTGTACGCTATATTTCATAAGGAAGCTTTACTGTGCATATGTCAGGCCACATTTGGAATACTGTGTCCAAGCTTGGTCCCCTAGTTATGAGAAAGATTGTTGGCTTTTAGAGAGAGTACAAAAGAGGGCAACAAAAATGGTTAATGGTATAGGCAACCTGGAATATGAGGAAAGACTGAAGAAATTGAACATGTTTTCACTTAGATATAGAAGGCTGAGAGGAGATCTCATCGAGGTTTTTAAATTTGTTCATGGTCAGGAACAGGGATATCTCAGGGAAATGTTTGAATTTAACAGAAATGATGCAATTAGAGGTCATCAATTCAAAATTAAAGTTAATCACAGCAGGACAAGGTTAAGACAGTCTTTCTTCACCAACAGGGTAGTAGAACACTGGAACCAGCTGCCAGGAACCATTGTCAGTAGCAACACACTGAACATCTTTAAAAACGGCATAGACAATCATTATAAGAATAGGGGGATTGTTTTTCTGTATTCCAGGGAAGGTTGATCGACAGGGAGGAGTGGGAGTTGGGAGGAGTTTGTAATTGTTGACTGTGTTATGGAATAGCAAGTGAGTCTCTTATTAAGTCTAAATGCTTTATAACTTTATATAGGGTGTACCTAGCAGTGGATTCAGCACCTTCCTTCGGGATGTGATACTGATGAGATTGTCTATGGTAGCACAATGTGTATGATGGGAGGAGTTTGTAATTGTTGAGTGTATTATGCAAAAGCACGTGAGTCTCTTATTAAGTCTGAACGCTTTATGAATTTCTGTGGGATGTGCCTAGCAGTGGATTCGGCACCTTCCTTCGGGATGTGATGCTGATGAGGTTGTCTATGGTGGCACGATGGGTGTGATGGGAGGAGCTTGTGATTATTGAGGGTGTTAGGCGGTAGCAAGTGAGTGGTGTTAGATGGGCTGGGATATATAGCTTCCTCGGAACTTGGGATAAGGGATTGATTGGGGTGGGAGTATGTACATTCTAGTACCTTTTCTAGATAGGCTTAACCCAGATGGGCCCCTGTGGCTCTTATTAATCCTTAATACTTTATTTATGACTTTATAAGCGACATATTCAGTTTATCTATGCGCAAATAAAATATTTCTTCAAACGGATACCATCTAATTAGTTTACCATAATACATTTTTAGTTTATATTGCTTCAGCACGAAATGTAACCGGGTCGCCCGTTCTTCTTATTTATCCAATAAGATAAATTATTTCTCTCCGTTCTTATATATTCTTATAATTATATGTCTCCGTTCTTCTTATTCTTATTTATTTATAGGTCAGGATTCACACAACAAGCTCTGCTTAACAATTGGATCCTGGTCCATAAAGCCACCCCAGCAAGAGTTCGAGAAGAGTGCCAGAAATATTGCTTCATAAAAAGTAAAATCTTTGTATGGTAAAATAGTTGGATGGTGTCTGAGTGAAGAAATACATTATCCCCACGGAATTCTGAATATGTCGCTTGCAGTACAGTGCACAACATATGCAATAAATAATATGATATCATACAACACATTCCTTGCGCTCTAAAACATGTGATTCTCAATGAAGTAGATGCAATTTAATAAAGTAACTAATTGACTTGTCAATGAATCTGAATTAAGCAAGCAAGTGCCTCCCTGTGACTTGCCGCCTCGGTAGCTTAGTTGGCTAGAGCGCTGTCGTGCACCCGTCTCCGCTGTCCTGGCGATGCTGGGTTCGAGTCGCTTCGCGTGCTCTCTTTTAGTCCCCGGCTGGGAGGGTCAGTTGGCAATTGGCACGATGAGGTCGAGAGCGAGCTGCCGGGGTCGCTGTGTCGGTGTATTGACGGCACGTGAAGCGCTTTGCCAAATTTAGACTGTAAAACTGTAAGTCATAGAATCATGGCCAGGGTTCACGAAACCAGCTCTTCTTAGCAATTGGATCCTGGTTCATAACGCCACCCCAGCAAGAGTTCGAACTACGTTTCTAAAACGTATAAATGTTGGACATTCTATTATTATTTTTGGGCCAGATAATACTTCATTGACATCATAAACCTCCCATCTCCTTTCGCTACATCTTTGCAACTGAGCTTTATCCAACCTTTCCTGCTCATTCTGTGTTGCTGGAGTACAAAAATCCGCAGCTATCAATTGTTGCTTATCGACAGAAGTCCAGTAACCTGCTCGTTTAACTGCCAATGTTGTTTCGCCGACAGAGGAATGCAAGGCGGCAACAGGGAAGACCCCGTGTTTACCACTGCATGGCTGCAGGGCAAATGGTCGCGTGACGACCACAAACGCGAATTCTTATGGCTCGGACGCTGGCCGGTGGCGAAGCTGGCAGACTGTCACGCAACGCATAACTGTGAAACGGCGCAGCCAACCAGTAATTTTTGGTGTGCAGCGTCACAGCCTACGTTCCTAGTGAGCCACCCATGCTTAGGGTAGGGTGGAACATCTCAACGAGACCGAGTGTACCAGTTACTTGTGGCAGTTGCGTCTCTCGGCGGTACCAGTCACGTGTGGCGCCTATCGGCGGTACCAGTTACTTGTGGCAGTTGCGTCTCTCGGCGGTACCAGTTACGTGTGGCGCCTATCGGCGGTACCAGTTACTTGTGGCACGTGTGGCGCCTCTCGGCGGTACCAGTTACGTGTGGCGCCTATCGGCGGTACCAGTCACGTGTGGCGCCTATCGGCGGTACCAGTCACGTGTGGCGCCTATCGGCGGTACCAGTTACTTGTGGCAGTTGCGTCTCTCGGCGGTACCAGTTACGTGTGGCGCCTCTCGGCGGTACCAGTCACGTGTGGCGCCTATCGGCGGTACCAGTCACGTGTGAGGCGCCTCTCGGCGGTACCAGTCACGTGTGGCGCCTATCGGCGGTACCAGTCACGTGTGGCGCCTCTCGGCGGTACCAGTCACGTGTGGCGCCTATCGGCGGTACCAGTCACGTGTGGCGCCTCTCGGCGGTACCAGTCACGTGTGGCGCCTATCGGCGGTACCAGTTACTTGTGGCAGTTGCGTCTCTCGGCGGTACCAGTCACGTGTGGCGCCTATCGGCGGTACCAGTCATCTCTTCGGCGGTACCAGTTACGTGTGGCGCCTATCGGCGGTACCAGTTACGTGTGGCGCCTCTCGGCGGTACCAGTCACGTGTGGCGCCTATCGGCGGTACCAGTCACGTGTGGCGCCTATCGGCGGTACCAGTCACGTGTGGCGCCTATCGGCGGTACCAGTCACGTGTGGCGCCTATCGGCGGTACCAGTCACGTGTGGCGCCTATCGGCGGTACAGAGCCTCTCGGCGGTACCAGTCACGTGTGGCGCCTATCGGCGGTACCAGTTACTTGTGGCAGTTGCGTCTCTCGGCGGTACCAGTCACGTGTGGCGCCTCTCGGCGGTACCAGTTACTTGTGGCAGTTGCGTCTCTCGGCGGTACCAGTCACGTGTGGCGCCTCTCGGCGGTACCAGTCACGTGTGGCGCCTCTCGGCGGTACCAGTCACGTGTGGCGCCTATCGGCGGTACCAGTCACGTGTGGCGCCTCTCGGCGGTACCAGTTGGTGGCTCACCTCCGGCACCAGTTCTGCCCGTGGTCGATATGCAGGCCGACCGGCGACAGCGGCGCTGCCGCGCACCACCGGCGGCGGCCGTACTGGCCGGCCGGTCGGCCGACCGTCGCCGGGTTCCGGCTCTGACGTCAGCCGGCATATTTGCGGCCGCGTGTGCAGCGGCGACGGCGCCGGCGCGGGGCCCGACGCGGGCCGGCCCTGTCTGGCAGCGGCACGGCGAGGGGTGCAGTTGGGCAGCCGCCTGGCAACACGACCTGCAGCCCGGCCACGCGCTGGCAACACGGCCACAAACTGGCAACACGACCACAAACTGGCAACACGACCCACACGCAACTCGGCCACAAACTGGCAACACGACCCACACGCAACTCGGCCACAAACTGGCAACACGACCCACACGCAACTCGGCCACAAACTGGCAACACGACCCACACGCAACTCGGCCACAAACTGGCAACACGACCCACACGCAACTCGGCCACAAACTGGCAACACGACCCACACGCAACTCGGCCACAAACTGGCAACACGACCCACACGCAACTCGGCCACAAACTGGCCTCGGCCACAAACTGGCAACACGACCCACACGCAACTCGGCCACAAACTGGCAACACGACCCACACGCAACTCGGCCACAAACTGGCAACACGACCCACACGCAACTCGGCCACAAACTGGCAACACGACCCACACGCAACTCGGCCACAAACTGGTAACACGACCCACACGCAACTCGGCCACAAACTGGCAACACGACCCACACGCAACTCGGCCACAAACTGGTAACACGGCCTGCAGCTCGGCTAAAAGCTGGCAACAAGGCCTGCAACCCGGTCGCACACTGGCAACACGGCCTGCAGCCCAGCCACAAACTGGCAACACGGTCCACAGCTTAACCCGGCCACAAATTGGCAGCACCATCTGCAACCCGGCTACAAACTGGCAACACCAGATGCAATCCGGGGGCGCTGCATAACCGACGCAGTCGATGCGCCCCTAAACCCCAACAACCAACCAACAACCAACATGCAATCCGGCCGCGGCCTGGTAACACCACCGGCAGCCCGGCCAAAGCCTGGCAACACGACCTGCAACCCCGCTTAACCCAGCTTAACCCATGCACAAACTGGCAATGCGGTCACAGCGTAACGCGGCTACAAGCTGGCAACACGGCCTGCAACTTAACCTGGCAACAAACTGGCAACACAACGTAGCCACTCAACATTGCGCAACGTGACAACGTAGCGTGGCAACGCGTCACGCAACGTGGCAACGTAATGTGGCAACGTGCGCTGTAATGCGGCCCGCGACTCAGCCCAACAACAACGTGGCAACGCCAGTCGTGACACAAACCGGGAACTCAGCCCAGGGCGAGGCTGGCAGCACAGCCTCGCAATCCGGCAGCACCTGGACGACACGGCATTGCAACACAGAGCGCTTGGCCATCGCAACACGTGAACGCAACATGACAACATGACCTGTCTACTCAGCCGGGCGGCCGTGGCAGCGGGGCCTGCAGCGCCGCCGAGAATGAGCATCGCGACTTCGCAGCGCGACCGAAGATACGACCCGGCAGTGACCATTGGTGTCGCCACGAAAATGCGACCCAGCAGTGACCGTTGGTGTCGCCACGGAGATGCAACCCGGCAGTGACCGTTGGTGTCGCCACGGAGATGCAACCCGGCAGTGACCGTTGGTGTCGCCACGGAGATGCAACCCGGCAGTGACCGTTGGTGTCGCCACGGAGATGCAACCCGGCAGTGACCATTGGTGTCGCCACGGAGATGTAACCCGGTGGGCGCTGTATAACCTATGCAGTTGATGCGCCCATAAACCCCAATAACAACAACGAGATGTAACCCGGCAGTGACCATTGGTACCGCCACGGATTTTCGATAGCAGGACCGGTAGTTTCGATGCGAACTATTTTCATGGAATGCCATAGGAGTAATGTGTCCATGAAAACGGCATGATTTCGTGTGCAGAGGGGACGAGTGGTCTAGGGGTAAGATGCTCGTCTCACAATCGAAAGGTTGTGGGTTCGAGTCTCACCTGTCGCTACTCTTCGCCCGCGACCAATCGGCGTGAGAGATTGGCGACGCTACATGACTCAACGGTCGACGTGTCGTAAAACGAATAACCGAGATCAAGTCGTGTGCAGGAGTGGGAAGTGTTTCCGAATATACGCCATCATCTGACGGGCATAGATCCGGATCAGCGGTGCACAAGATTCTCGTGTCCATCCCACACCAAATGCTGAACAACACCCGATGCTGACACACTGTGTTAACCCGGGTCGGCCACGAACACACCGCATCGACCCAGCTCGGATACGAACACGCTGCGGGGACTCCAGGCCCGCTTCTGACCCGCCGTATCGACCCCGGTGACCCGGAGGTGGCTTTCAGACACGTCGGCGGCGGATCCAGCACCGCCGCGCCGCGGCCTGCTGTCGGATTTTGTTCTGAGTGGCGGGAGATGGCCTATAGTGGCGGGAGACAGCCTGCAGTGGCGGGAGATGTCCGCTCGGCGTGGCGGGAGACGATCGGCAGTGGCGGGAGATGGCCTATAGTAACGGGAGACGGCCTGCGGTGGCGGGAGATGTCCGCTCGGCGTGGCGGGAGACGGTCGGCGGTGGCGGGAGATGGCCTATAGTAACGGGAGACGGCCTGCGGTGGCGGGAGATGTCCGCTCCGCGTCACGGGGGACTGCTTGTCGTGGCGGGGAGATTGACTGTAGTAACGGGAAACGGCCTGCAGTGGCGGGAGATGTCCGCTCGGCGTGGCGGGAGACGGTCGGCGGTGGCGGGAGATGGCCTATAGTAACGGGAGACGGCCTGCGGTGGCGGGAGATGTCCGCTCCGCGTCACGGGGGACTGCTTGTTGTGGCGGGAAGATTGACTGTAGTAACGGGAAACGGCCTGCAGTGGCGGGAGATGTCCGCTCGGCGTGGCGGGAGATGGCCTATAGTAACGGGAGACGGCCTGCAGTGGCGGGAGATGCCCGCCCGGCGCGGGGCCGGAAGCGATCGATCGGCGGCGGCGGCGGGACGGCCGGCCGGCGCCGTGGCGACAGCCGGCCGTGACTGAGCCGGCCTTCTGGCGTGGCGGGCGGGCGGGGCGCGGCCCGTTCATCTGGCCGACACCCGGCCGCCGGCACTCGGTCAGTCGGTGAAGGCTGCCGCGCGCGCGCCGCCGCCGCAGACGCGCGTGGGCCGCGCGCCGGCCAGACGCGTGGGCGGAGCCAAGTTTGTTGGCCGGCGGGGGTGCCGGCGACTGCGTCACCGCCGGGCGTGTCGTCGGACGCGGCGCGCGCGGTTCCGACGTGCGGAGGCGGACACTGGCAGCGAGTTGTTGCGGAGTTCCCCTCCCCGGCTGAGCCGGGGGCCCTGTTGAGCCGTCGCGCCATAGATCGGCGGCGGCCGCTCGCGCATGGAGTCTGGCCAGTCGAGCGGCGGGATCGCGCCAGACGAAGCGCGGCGGCGGCGGCGCCGCCACAGGTCGGGCCGCCGGTCCCGTCGGCGGGCGTGTCCGGCCGCTCCGTCTGGCCGGCCGCTATTCTGAGGCTCGTGCGGCGTCACACGGCGGCGGGGGGGGGGGCGTAGAACCACCGACCGGTGACGTCACGAGAGTGGGCCGTCCGCGGCGTCACCGGCGCCGCCACTGGCGGCTCCGTCAGGTCCGGGTCGTTGGGACCGAAATGAATCGGAGTCTCGTCTTTCATGCTGCGACACGGCTACTACGCAGTGTCGTAAATGATCGGCAGCAGGTGATGCCCGCGCAGAGGCGCAGCCAACGGGGTCACCCGAGGGGACGAGTAGTCTAGGGGTAAGTTGCCCGTCTCACAATTGAAAGATTGTTGGTTCGAGTCTCACCTGTTGCTACTCTTCGCCCGCGAGCAATCGGCGTGGGAGATTGGCGACGCTACATGACTCAACGGTCGATGTGTCCAACACAATAACCAACAACCCCATTGGCAACCACAAATACACTGGATCAAAGAAGGATTTTTTTAAGATTTTTACCACGCAAAACCAAAAATGTTCGGCTTCCACTTACTCATGTTACATGGACACCCGAAAAGAAATTCGAAGCTGGACGGGATCAACCGAAGCGCTTAGACCGATTCGTTCGAGGCGTACATGAGATTGTCGGTTTTGGCAACGCATTGTTCGTTTAAGGAAATGCGAAACAAATTCGAATGGATGGACGTATGTGACCAAATGTGGCGCATTTCCGAAAGGCTGACATTATTGATGGTTTTGTTGTATGCAGGCAGTAGCTGGCGAGGGGTGACACTTCAAACCCCAAACATTTTGCTGGTGCTGTTTTGTTGTACTATTTTTACAGTAATGCACAAGGAAATCCTAAGCACCCTAGATAAACATATTATTGAGATGGAGCCCGGCCAGCCTGTTGCATGCAATACTGGTTCGGTTGTGTCGGGTTTTTAAATTAAGTTCTTCATTGCATCTTACCCTACTCAAAGTCACTTTTTTGTTGGCGTTACCTTGCTCGCCAACTGACAGATAAGCATTTGCGATGGAAGTGAGTGGTCATATCTTAATCCCATATTGAACACGGTATTCAAACATAATTTGCTAAGATATTAACCCACCCAAAGACACTCCCCCAGCATTACTGAATTTCGCACACGACATGACCGAACGATGATGGAAGCTATTGTTTTCCAACGGTAATGCAAGCATTTACAGTGTATATGGGCAGTCACATCATGCTAATAATGTCAATAAACATGATTTTCTGTTCAAAATCTGGTTAGCAACATACAACATGAATTCACCCATCAGGTTAGGTTAGTTTAGGTCAGTTTAGGCCACATTGTTTGCACCATTCTGCCACACAAGCGGAACAGCAACAAAACATTGTTTGCCCACTGCAAAATGAGTACATGCGGTGGATTTTTGGTGGTGTTCGAACATTTGCTGTTCAAATCCCATGAATAACCTGAAATGCCAATCTACAGATATTCTGCCATGTTGCCATTAAACAAAAATGTGACAGTCGCATCCTAGCTGGTCCAACATCAGTCATGAAGCGTGTCGCTGGCAAACACGGATGGTTGATCAAAATGTATTTCAACATTCAGCTGTGGTACAGTCACAAATCCAATACCGATGAAAAACGAATGTTGCCTTCACCCCAGGAAACTCAAAAAGGCCAATAGGTATCTCCGATATATGATGGGCTTCCAACGCATGCTTCCTGAACAATCACCACAGCTTGAATGAGTTAATTCTTGCTTTAATTCTGGCTAATATGATGACTTTGAAAGACTTTCAAATGTCAAAGGTCTGTTTGTTTATTGGGTGGTTCACGACGCACTTTATGCACGATCACGGCTAATGGCGCCGCCCACACTGTTCTGCCTGTGGGCCGCGAGATTTGGAAATGTCCCGAGTGGTGCGAATGTTGAACCCGGGATTTTTGGTACCCAGAGCTCAACACCTTAGCCTCGCGGCCATCCCGCCCCAAAAATATCAAAGGTCAATGCATAGAGTTAGTTATAACTATTTCTGACTATGCGTCAGAAGTAGTTATACCTTTCAAATTGTCTTGATCAAACTACATATAACTCAGCTCCCAACACCATCTGACGTGTGCGTTGCAATGCCTCTTGCCGACGGTAGCACGAAATAATTGGTGATCTCGCACCAGCCCCAGCACAATCGAACTTCACCTTCCCTCCAATAATTATCCTTGTCCTTAAAGAAGTACGGAATAACGAAATAATGACTGAAATAATGCACAAAAAACGCGACGAGTGGACGAGTCGTGTTTTCGTTTTCATCGTAAATGCAACGAAATCCATTCCCATTACTTAAAGCCTTCTTGGGGAAAGGATGTCAGCCGGCGGTGCATTCGCGTGTGCTGATCGTCTGAGAAGAGTCTTCATCGGACGACAAGTGCGACGCTGTGCCGTTTCGGGTGGAACTCGGAATTACCGCGGCCCATGTACCTGAATCAGGGGGCGGAGGACTGTCGAGCGGTCGCCGTAGGTCGGCGGGTGCCCGCCTGGAGCCTGGCCAGTCGAGAGGCAGTGTCACGCCGGACCGAACCATGCGGTGATAAATTATTCGTGATATACGGTGTAATAAACCGCCTACTGAACACCGAAGAGATATCCTTCCCAATTGAGTATCGACATCGTGCTTCTTGATGTGTGTTTATGAAGTCGCCTCGTTTCTAACGGTTAGGGATTCAGGGCGCATCGACTGCATTGGCCATTTCGCCTCGTTTCTAACGGTGTTTTGTGTGTAAGTGTCATGCTTGTGCTCACCATTACAGATTGTGATGCATGAACGTCTCGTACCTAATGTATTCCGGTAAAGATATTGCCTATGATGTGCCTGAAGATTGGAGACATGCAAATGTAGTACCAATTTCCAAAAGGGGAAGTATGAAGTGTGTAGGGAACTACAGGCCAGTCAGTTTGACCTCAATAGTTTGCAAGGTACTAGAAAATCTGGTTAAACAATGTTCAGATTCATCTTGATAGGCACAATCTTTTAAGGGATACTCAACATGGATTTCGATCTCGAAGGTCTTGTTGAACTAACCTTTTGCAGTTCATGGAGTATGTTACTAAAGAAGTAGACAATCGAAGCAGGATGGATGTTGTGTACTTGGACTTTAGCAAAGCTTTTGATAAAGTTCCACATAGGAGGCTAATTCATCAACTACAGCAACATGGGATTGTTGGAAAAGTTCTAAGCTGGATTGAAGCATGGTTCAGGGGGGGAAAGGGGTTTAAAGGGGATAAAATTTTTTAGGGAGGTTTTTTTGGGTGCCGGGCCCCCCTCCTTTTAAATAAAAGGGGGGGGGTTAAAAATAAAAAAAAAAAAGGAAAAGTTTTTAAAAAAAAAAAAAAAAAAAAAATAAAAATAAAAAAAAAAAAAAAAAAAAAAAAAAAAAAAAAAAAAAAAAAAAAAAAAAAAAAAAAAAAAAAAAAAAAAAAAATTAAAAAATTTTTTTTTTTTATAAAAAAAATTAAAAATTTTTTTTTTTTTTTTAAAAAAAATTTTTAATTTTTTTTTGAGTTTTTAATCCAGGGCATGGTCCCACACGCCAGGGTAGATAGGCATTGATAGGTGTGTGGGATATTGCAGGACTGGTTTCTTCAGGATGTGGGATGGTTGGGGTTGGTCTTTTTACCAGGCTTATGGCATCTTCCATTTACAGACTTAACTGGATGGGCCTTTGGGTCTCTTATTAAGTCTAAATGCTATAAAACTTTATATAGGGTGTACCTAGCAATGGATTCAGCACCTTCCTTCGGGATGTGATACTGATGAGATTGTCTATGGTAGCCTAATGGGTATGATGGGAGGAGTTTGTAATTGTTGAGTGTGCTATGCAGTAGCAAGTGAACGGTGCTAGATAGGCTGGGATATATAGCTCCCTATGAACTTGAGATAAGGGATTGATTGGAGTGAGAGTATGTACATTTCTAGTACCTTTCCTAGATACGCTTAACCCATATGGGCCCCTGTGGCTCTTATTAAGTCTTAACACTTTATGACTTTGTGTGGCCTACCGTTCAATACCATTTGCTCATGGCATTCTTAACGGTGTCATTAACATAAGTATCCCTATTTTAGTTGTCTCCAAAAATAGACGGAAAAAATGCACAACAAAGCACGCTATGGTCTCAAAATTGGGTTTGAACGACTTAAACGACATGGTTTCCATGGCAAAGTTAGACGTCTTACTTGACCCGTTTCGACATCTCACAACTAACGAGAGAAAAACAACATTTAATCGCTGAAGCCACGGCACGTGAGTTTCGTGTGCTGCACGCCTGGCCAGGGATCGCCTGCCTCACCGTTTGACGTTTCACGGGCGGCCGTCGAGCGCGTCGGACCACACCTCGCTCTGACTGGGCAACTGACAACTGACAACCGGCGTCAACCGATCGTTTCATTCCGTTTCAAAATTTCGTTTTCAACTGGATTCGACCGGTTTTGAAATCAAATTCGCTCCGTGGTGTTAAATTCAGCATCGTTGGGGATGACTCGCTGACGTGGGGCCGCTGCTGACCTGCAGCGGACTTCTGGGAAGCTGGCCGCAGGATTTCCCGCGCCGCCCGTGCAGCCCGCTGCCCGGACTGCGGCCTGCCCGCGCACGTGGCATTTGTGCCGCCCGCCATTTTTTCCCGCCACGCCGGCTGAATGCGTCCGCAGGCGGATGTTTTCGCGCGCCAAATAAAGAGCGTCACGTCGGCTGCTGCTGGCCGCCTCCGCCACAACGGTATCCGGGTGGGATGCCTCGCATCGGCTGGTGGCGGGCGCCAGTGATACATTATTCGTGAAACAGGGTGGAATATACCACTTTCTGAGCACTGAATCGACATCCCTCCCATGGAAGTATCGACATGGTGCTTGCGGATGCGTGATTATGAAATCTCCATGACTCGTTTCTGAGTAGGTCGTGTAAAAGTATCATGCTTATGCTCACCATTACGGATTGTGTTACACAAGCATCTCGTAGCACAATTCCAGGTACAGAGGTTATCTAGCGTGTGGTCTGTTAAATAATGCAATCTGCTACTACCATGGTATTGCAATCGTTATCGTTACCATATGCATCCGTATATTAGATGCCGCACACATTGAACAGGAAATATTGACTTAGGGGTGCACTGTTGGTTCAAATTGAGTTTCAAGAACTAAAACTATATTTTAATTGGCATGCCTTCATGACAAAATTTCGACATCCTGCTGTATTCGTTTCGTCATCTCACACCTAACGAAAAACCATTATTTTATCACTGGCGGGCGCTGCCGCTGGTTCCGCTGACGCTTGGCTGCGTGCACATGTTTTACTTTTAAGAATCTCATTTTAAAGCACTCCTCTCTGAGACTCAGATGGTCACACATGCAAGTGCATCAGAGGTCACACATGGGTCAGTGACCTGACTTCGAACCGGTTATATGTGCATTATAGAAGGTATTTCGTATGGGCGTCACTGAAAACAGTTCGTTCAGAGAGAACGACTGTGCCGAAGCCCGTTATGTGAGGTCACAGAGGTTACACAGCCCACCCCGCCGACCCACCAATGCCATCGCATGTATCTTTTTTTCATGCACGGTTGCAAACAGAAAGTCCACTCACATCTTCTAATTCAATCTTTCTGGCGGCTACACATTTTTTCCAAAGTTATGGTTCCTTTTATATTTCCAATCGGAGAAGAAGTGGGCTTTCTCCAGGTCGGAGCGCATCTGCCGTGTGTAAGGCATCAACACAGACCGGAACGCCGCCACTGCAGCCGTGTTTTATGTTGGGGAGTCGGACTACGCAAACACTTTTGTATGGATCGCTAGTGCATACCGCTAGCGGAAAGAAGAGTGCATTGGGAGTTATCCAAATGGAAACGTTGAGCCACATCCTGAATGGCGAATTATAAATTGCGCAAAAAAGCACAAACCACGACCGCCTCACTGTCAGTGATAGTCACGCAGCTGCTTAAAGCAGTGATAAATAATTCGTGAAATAGGGTGGAATATAACACATTCCGAACACTGAATCGACATTCCTTCCAGAGAGGTGTCTACATCATGCTTCTTGTTTTTTTTTATTTTTTTTATTTTTTTATATATTTATATATATATTTATATAATAATTTATATATATTTATTTTATTTACTTTATATGAGTCTTTATTAATTATTCATATCTAATTTCTAACAGTATCTCGTTGAGAAGTATCATGCCTATACCCACCATTGCGGATTATGATCCACCAAAATATCTTAACACAATTCCAGGTAAGAGGATTACCTATGATGTCTGTCATACAACATTAGTTGCTAAGCATAGGCATTTTGCATCGTTATCGTTAAAAAGTTATCCTCAATTAGGTATGTGACAACAAGCGAAAAAAGGTGCACGCATGAGTACGCCGTTGGATCAAAATTGTGTTGAAAGAACGTGTTCAGCGACATCGCTTCCATGGCAAATTTTGTCATCCTACTATACTCGTTTCTAAATCTCACACCTAATGAAAAACCATTATTTTCACACTGTCTTGATTACTGTGATTGCGCCTGGACGATAAAGTGGTGACGCGTCAGCTGTGATGCTGCATTACTAAGCGTAGAAGCGTGCTCGTCGGCTGGAAGCACATCAATCAACGTGCAAAGATCAATAGATCACACACAGACGTAATGAGTGCCCCGCCGTCGGCCAGCACGCAATAGTCAGGCCTCCGACTCACAGATGCTCGTCTCACAATGGAAAGATTGTGGGTTCGAGTCTCACCTGTCGCTACTCTTCGCCCGCGACCAATCGGCGTGAGAGATTGGCGACGCTATATGACTCAACGGTCGACGTGTCGTAAAACCAATAACCAACCGACTCACAGATGCTGAAAACCCGATGGCAGAGCTGTCATTTCCTTCCTAAAAAGCGGTGAGCAGTTCGCGAAGATTGTCCAAAAGTAGCTTTAAGTGGGTAAAAGCTTTTCTACTGTACATTTGCATTTGCATTTATACTGTACATACTGTACTTTTCTACTGCCTTTTGCATGTCGAGCGGTTTTAGCATCCCCCTGCTGTCTACATCCTGCGATCTCCAGAACTTCTGACTCCATCCAGCCGGTCTGACCCCGTATGACCTCCACCTGACGTCCATGTAACCCCGTCTGACCATCTGAACTAGGTCCAACCCTCGCATGACACTGTATCGCCTCATGAATCCCGTCTGACCTCCATATAATTCCATCTGACCTGGGCGCTGTATGACGAACGCAGTCGATGCGCCCATAAGCCCAAGTAACCAACCAACCAACTCCATCTGACGGGGACGAGTGGTCTAGGGGTAAGATGCTCGTCTCACAATCGAAAGATTGTGGGTTCGAGTCTCACCTGTTGCTACTCTTCGCTCGCGACCAATCGGCGTGAGAGATTGGCGACGCTATATGACCCAACAGTCGACGTGTTGTAAAACCAATAACCAACCAACTCCATCTGACCTCCGTCTGGCCTCCGTTAACCCCGTCTCACCATTTGACCTATATATAGTATTCGGGTGATGCCGTGTGACTTCCTTATGGCTCCCGTCTGACCTGCATAGTGTGCCGTCTGACCTCCATGTAACCGCGTGTGACCTTAGATGAGTTAGATACAATTCTAGCGGGACACCGTGTGACATTGTGACTGCTGTTAGACTTCCATATTGGCCCGTCTGACCACCGTCTGACTTCCGTTTGACCTCTGTCTGACATCCACACACCACACCCGATCCCACTTGACCCGGTGTGACTGGTGTGTGACCTCCATTTGACCTTCGTCTGACCTCCACACCCCACCCGATCCCACCTGACCCGGTGTGACCGCACATGACCGGCGTGTGGCCTCCATTTGACCTTCGTCTGACCTCCTCTGACCCCACCCGACCCCATCTGACCGGGCGTGACCCTTGTGCGACCGGCAGGGCGTCGCGACATGGACGACGACCGGAACGTGTTCCTGCCGCCCAAGAAGTTCCGGCACAAGGCGGTGCTGCGCGCCGAGCCGACGGCCGACGCGCCGGACGCCCGCGCGCGGCTGCCGCTCAAGAAGACGGCCGTGGCGGCGTACCGGGCGGCGGCGGCCGCCTCGCGCACCGACCTGCCCGCCACGCCCGCCGGCACCGTCACGCTGCCGACCCAGGTGGGCTGGGGGGCTGGTCGGCCGCGCCTGTGCCGACCTCGGTTGGTTGGTTGTTGGTTTTACGACACGTCGACCGTTGAGTCATATAGCGTCGCCAATCTCTCACGCCGATTGGTCGCGGGCGAAGAGTAGCGACAGGTGAGACTCGAACCCACAATTTTTCGATTTTGAGACGAGCATCTTACCCCTAGACCACTCGTCACCCTGTGCCGACCTCATTTTATTGGGTGGTTCACGACGCGCTTTACGCACGATCGCGGCGAATGACGCCGCCCAGACTGCTTCGCCGGTGGGCTGCGTGATTGTGAAGTGTCCAGAGTAGTGCGAGTGTTGGACCCGGGATCTTTGGCACCCAGGGCTGAACACCTTAACCACTCGGCCATCCACGCCCCTGTGTGCCGACCTCAGCCGTGGTTTACCCGCGACCTTGGCGAGGCGGGGTACGGCCGCGTCGGTTAGCACGTCGTATGGTGTTGCCAGGTGGATCGGTGCCCTTCCCTCGGGTGATCATGAGACACCCGTGTAGAAAAGCGGCGGCAGTAGTGAACACTGCCCGGCTGACATGTACGTAGCGCTACATTGGTCCGGGTTTTGCCGTGTTTTGCATGCCATTCGCTAGCGTTCATCGCTGATCGGGTGGGGATGGGGTGTTCTCGGGGCAGGATACTTGTTTTTCAGCCATAAGTTTGCAGGATAGAATCCCAGGTGTGGCCGCTGTTAGTCTTCGACCAGTCGGCTGAAAGATTGGCGGCGCTCAAGTGAAAATAGCTGTTGGTGTGTGGTAGAGTCCCAATAACCAACCGACTGCTCACATCAGAAGCAGCTTGTACAACATTCCAATTCACTGCCTTGTGCAAAATATTTTTGAAAATGTGCACCGTACTTTGCGTTATTCTCCCGGCTCGTTTATTTTTTCAGACAAACGAGGTGCCGAAAACCGAATATGCTAAAAACAATCCACGTAGCGCGGAGCCTTAGTATTCACCCAATGCGCTACTGTTCAGTTGGGTCGCATGCGTCCGATGGCAACATTACGTCACATTGATTGGCGTTGGTGCTGGTATATTGTGCAATTGTTGCGGTCACTTTCTGTTTTTTTCCTGTGCACCATCCAGTCAGACTAAGTGGTATCAGACACAGGCGCATGCCCATCCGGCATGAAAATACCGTGTACGGGAGATGTAGAACAGCGTTAAAAAACAAATAAGTACAACAGTGTTGCATACATTTACACCCACACAAAGGTGCCATGGCAGGTAGTGTGAAAATCTACCAAAAAGTCGTTTCCCTAATGTACAGAGGGATTGGCGCCAAATGACCCTGTAGTCGGCGCGCCCTTAAACCCAAATAATCAACCAGTCAATAATGTACAGAGATCGTGTCGTTGTAGATTTCCTAGAGTAAGTGCAGATGGTAAGCCTGCAGGTTATATGAGGGAAGAGAAAGGAGAATCTTGGGTTGGTTATTGGTTCTTACGACACGTCGACCGTTGAGTCATATAGCGTCGCCAATCTCTCACGCCGATTGGTCGCGGGCGAAGAGTAGCGACAGGTGAGACTCTAACCCACAATCTTTCGATTGTGAGACGAGCATCTTACCCCTAGACCACTCGTCCCCTTTCTTGGGTTCTTTTGCGACGCATTCAACTGCTAGGTTATATAGCGTCGTCGACCTCTCACGCCGATTGGTCACCGGTGGACTTGGTAATCCCGCCGGTTGGGGAATTTGAACCCACGATCTTGCGATCAAGAGTCGAACGCCCTACCCACTGAATTGCCGGGGCCCCTTGCGGTATGGGAGGTGGCATGCTTTGTCAGTGTCACGCTTGATAGCCGGGAAAGTCCACAATGAGCTGTGCTGGCGGCGAAGGAGCGTGTCTGGCCCGGACCCGTGCTCTTGCCGCGTGGCATCGAACGACCAGTCGCCAGGGAGGGGCAGGGGAGGGGGTGTCGCTGCCGTGGAGACGCAGTTGAGCTACTGCGCACCTACCTCCTCCCCCGCCCCCCGCCGGGAGCGCCTGTCCGTTCGCCCAGAGGTGGCAGCAACAATGGCGCCGCGCGGACAGACACTAGCGGTCAGGTCAGGTCAGGTCAGGTCGGGTCGGGCGCCACCACACCGCGCCTCACGTACAGGACGACGCGCGGCGAGCTGGGAATGGGCCTGCGGTAGGCCGAGATAACGGCTTACTATTACATTACATTTCTGACCGAGTGGTGGGTCGGCTATCGGCTGTGTTGCACGTGGCGGCGCCAAACAAGGCGGGTGTTGGTGGGCCGATTGATCGGCTGGTGGCCACCACGGCAGACTGGTAGCAACAGCCTGCGGCACGAGTCAGACGCGATTCGCGTTTATCACGCGTCTACGACGGCGCGTTCTCGGCCGGTCTGGCCGTCCGCCGGCGAGCCGCGTGCCTCCCCGTCCGCGGCGAGTGCGCAGAAGGGTGTCAAGGTCACGGACGGTCGTCGTCGTGCAGTCGTGCCGGGAGTTGGACGCAGAGGGTGGCGGGTGTGATGGCGCGGTCACGCCGGCGGCACGGCACAGTCTCGGCGGGAAGTTATGCCGCCAAACTGAAGTTGCACAACCTGGTAGTGCGATGGTGGTTATTGGTTTTACGACACGTCGACTGTTGAGTCATGTAGCGTCGCCAATCTCGCACGCCGATTGGTCGCGGGCGAAGAGTAGCGACGGGTGA